>JAUMJK010001192.1:0-95266 GCA_033558105.1 Coccyzus lansbergi
CCCCGGCCCCTCCCAGTGCTCCCAGTTTCCCCCCCAGTGCTCCCAGTCCCCCCCTCATCCCCCACTTTGTGCCCCATCCCATCCCAATGCTCCCAGTTCCCCCTGTCCCCCCCTTTAGCCCCCCCCCCCCCAGTTCTCCCAGTGCTCCCAGTTCCCCCTCATCCCTCTCCGTTCCACACCCTCAACCCTAATGTCTCCCCCCAGGACCCCCAAGTCCCCCCCTGAGACCCCCCAATTCCCCCCAGGACCCCCAGTTCCCCCCTTGGGACCCCCAATTTCCCTCCCAGGACCCCCACTTCCCCCCAAGGCCCCAGTTTCCCCTTTGAGACTCCCAGTTTCCCCCCCGGGACCCCCAATTGCCCCCCAGGACCCCCAACTCCCCTCCCAGGACTCCCAGTTTCCCCTCCCAGGACCCCCAGATCCCTCCTGGCTCTGGTGAGGGGGGAGGGGGGGGGGAATAGGGGAGCAGCTCCATCTCCATCATCTCCATTTCCTTCTCCTCCTCCATCCTCATCCTCATCCCACGTCCATCTCTGTGTCCATCCCCAGCCCTGAATCCGTCCCTCTGTCCATCCCCATCTCCATCCCCATCTCCATCCCTATGTTCATCTCCATCTCTGAGTCCTTCTCCTTTCTCCATCTCCTTCTCCATCTCCTTTCTCCATCTCCATCCCCATCCTCCTTCCTCCCATCTCCCTCTCCATCATCTCCCTCTCCATCTCCATCATCTCCACCTCCTTTCTCCTTCTCCATCCCCATCCCCATCTCATGTCCATCTCCGTGTCCGCCCTGTGTCCATCCCCAGCCCTGAATCCATCCCTCTGGCCATCTCCATCCTCATGTCCATGTCCATCCCTATGTTCATCTCCATCCCTGAGTCCATCACCGTCTCCTTTCTCCTTTCCCATCCCCATCCCCTTCCTCCTTGCTCCCTTCTCCCCCTTCTCCCCCTTCTCCCCCTCCTTTCTTCTCCTCCTTCTCCTCCTCCTTCTCCATCCCCATACTCCTTCCTCCCATCATCTCTCTCTCCATCATCTCCCTCTCCATCATCTCCTCCATCTCCACCTCCTTCTCCATCTCCATCCCCATCTCCACCCCCATCCTCCTTCCTTCCATCTCCATCTCCATCCCCATCCTCCTTCCTCCTTCCTCCCATCTCCCTCTCCATCATCTCCCTCTCCCTCTCCATCATCTCCACCTCCTTTCTCCTTCTCCACCTCCTTTCTCCACCTCCATCCCCTTCCCCATCTCCATCCCATGTCCATCTCCATGTCCGCCCTGTGTCCATCCCCAGCCCTGAATCCATCCCTCTGGCCATCTCCATGTCCATCTCCATGTCCATTTGTGTCCATCTCCATCCCTCTGTCTCCCTCGTCTCCCTCTTCTCCTCCTCCTTCTCCATCCCCATGCTCCTTCCTCCTTCCTCCCATCTCCATCATCTCCACCCCCACCTCCTTCTCCATCTCCTTCTCCTCCTCCATCTCCTTCTCCATCTCCTACTCCACCTCCATCCCCATCCCCATCCCCATCTCCGTGTCCACCCTGTGTCCATCCCCAGCCCTGAATCCATCCCTCTGTCCATCCCCATCCTCATGCCCATGTCCATCCCTGTGTTCATCTCCATCCCTGAGTCCATCACCGTCACCATCTCCTTCCTCCTTTCCCATCCCCTTCCTCCTTCCTCCCATTTCCCTCTCCCATGTGCTCCATCTCCCTCATCTCCTCCTCCTTCTCCGTCCCCATACTCCTTCCTCTCACCTCCCTCTCCATCATCCCCCTCTTCCATCTCCATCAACTCCATCACCTCCTTCTCCACCTCCTTCTCCATCTCCATCCCCATACTCCTTCCTCCCATCTCCTTCTCCCTCTTCTCCCTCTTCTCCTCCTCATCCTCCTCCTCATCCTCCTCCTTCTCCATCTCCTTCTCCACCTCCTTCTCCATCTCCATCCCCATACTCCTTCCTCCCATCTCCTTCTCCCTCTTCTCCCTCTTCTCCCTCTTCTCCCTCTCCTCATCCTCCTCCTCCTCCTCCTCCTTCTCCATCTCCATCCCCATACTCCTTCCTCCCATCTCCCTCATCTCCCCCTTGTCCCCCTTCTCCACCCCCATACTCCTTCCTCTCATCTCTCTCCATCATCTCCATCATCTCCATCTCCATCATCTCCTTCTCCTTCCCCATACTCCTTCCTCCCGTCTTCCTCTCCCTCATCTCCCTCATCTCCGTCTCCTTTCTCCACCTCCATCCCCTGTGTCCATCTCCACGTCCATTTGTGTCCATCTCCATCCCTCTGTCCATCCCCGTCTCCGGAGCCGCCTTTCCCGTCCATCTCTGCTCCCCACGACCTTCCCCTTGATCCCACCGCCCACCCTAACCCCTTCCCTCCGGCTCATTTCAGGCCTCGAGCGTCCCCGTCCCCCGTCCCCGTGTCCCCAACAGCATGGGGAACGCGGCCACTCGGCCCAGCTGCTTGGGCCAGCGCAGCCGTCGGCCTCCGGACCCTCCGGAGTCCTGGTTGCCCCACAAGCCTCTGGAGAATGGCCGCTCGGACCCTCCCCAAGGTCATCTCGGCGGGGTCTGCGTGGCTTGCGCCCGGGAGGTGACCGAGGTGACCGAGGTGACCGAGACCATCGTCACCGAGATCGTGGAGGTCACCCAGTACCCGGTGGCCACGTTGGTGGCCGTGAGCCGCGGACGCGACGTCTCCGAGGTGACCGCTTGGGTCTTCCCTGCTGTGTCCTCCTCTCTCGGTCCCATCCCCACGGCTGCAAAATCCTCTCTGGGCAGGAGGCGACGACGGAGGTGGAGGAGGAGGAGGAGGAGGAGGAAGAGGAGGAGGCGGTGGAGCAGCTCAGGGCTTGGGTGGCTGAGATGGAGCAGCTGGTGAGCAACCAGAAGGAGCCGTCGGGAGAGGGGAAGGTGGCCACAGCACAGCTGGAGGAGCAGAAGGTGAGCAAGGAGGCTGACCCCATCCCAAGTCCAAGTCTCCAGCCCTCTCTCCATCTCCGTCTCCGTCTCCCATCTCCATCTCTGTCTCCTTCTCCATCCTCCATCTCCTTCTCCATCTCCTTCTCCATCTCCTTCTCCCTCTTCCTTTCTCCCTCTTCCTTTCTCCCTCTTCCTTTCTCCTTCCTCTTTCCTCCTTCCCCTTCCTCCTTTCTTTCTCCTTTCTCCTTTCTTTCTCCTTTCTCCTTTCTTTCTCCTTTCTCCTTCCTTCTTCCTCCTTTCTCCTTCCTTCTTTCTCCTTTCTCCTTCCTTCTTCCTCCTTTCTCCTTCCTCCTTGCTTCTTTCTCCTTCCTCCCTCATCTCCCTCTTCTCCCTCTCTCTTCTCCAATCTCCATCTCCTTCTTCCCTTCTCCGTCTTCTCCCTCTTCTCCATTTCCATCATCTCCTTCTCCACCTCCCTCATCTCCATTTCCATCATCTCCTTCTCCATCTCCTTCATCTCCATCACCTCCACCTCCACCATCTCCTTCATCTCTTTCTCCATCATCTCCTCCTCCACCTCCACCACCTCCTTCATCTCCTTCTCCATCATCTCCTCCTCCACCTCCACCATCTCCTTCATCTCCTTCTCCATCATCTCCTCCTCCACCTCCACCATCTCCTTCATCTCCTTCTCCATCACCTCCATCTCCATCCTCTCCGTCCCTCCCGTGGGTCTCGTCTTGGACCCCATCCCCACCTCCCCTCCTCTCGCAGCTCCTCCGGCGCCTTCTGGCCGAGCGGAGGCCACACGTGGAGCGCGTCCTGCGCGACGAAGCCACCACCTCGGACCCTCCAGATCGCGATGGTGACCTCCTTCTCTCCACTCGGTGGCACAAGCTCCTTCAGGAGGTCTCATCCAGGTGGGCGACGGGTCGGGGGGGGTGGGGGCTGCACCCAGAGGGGTCTGGGGGGCGACCTGCGTCGCTTCATGGTGTCGGCACAGGTGGGAGAGGCTGCAGCGGATCGTGCCGGCGGCTCAGGCCTTCCAGGAGGCGCAGGGCTCGGTGCTGCAGGGGCTGGCGGAGGCCGAAGCGTGGCTGGCGCAGCAGCTGGGGCCTGGACGCGGCCACCACCGCACGCAGGACGCGCTGCAGCACAGCAAGGTGGGCGCAGGGGAGAGCCTCGGGGGGCTCAGGAGCATCTTGGGGTGCAGGGTCAGGCAGGGCTGGGGGGTTATGGGGTGCGCTGGAGCATCCAGGGGTGCAGGGGAGTGAGTCTGGGTGTGAGGAGGGGGCTCAGGAGCATGTGGGGGTGCAGGGGGTGCAGGGTCAGGCAGGGCTGGGAGGTTTGGGGTGCACTGGAGCATGTTTGGATGCTGGGAGGGGGATGTTAGGAGCATGTGGGGGTGCAGGGCATTGAGTCTGGAAGTGAGGAGGGGGCTCAGGAGCATGGGGGGGGGCAGGGTCAGGCAGGGCTGGGGGGTGTGGGGTGCACTGGAGCATCCAGGGGTGAAGGGGAGTGAGTCTGGAAGTGAGGAGGGGGCTCAGGAGCATGTGGGGGTGCAGGGTCATGCAGGGCTGGGGGGTTATGGGGTGCACTGGAGCATCCAGGGGTGCAGGGGAGTGAGTCTGGGTGCAAGGAGGGGGGTGCAGGAGCATGTGGGGGTGCAGGGTCAGGCAGGGCTGGGGGGTTATGGGGTGCACTGGAGCATGTTTGGATGCTGGGAGGGGGATGTTAGGAGCATGTGGGGGTGCAGGGCATTGAGTCTGGATGTGAGGAGGGGGCTCAGGAGCATGTGGGGGGGCAGAGGGTGCAGGGTTATGCAGGGCTGGGGGGTTATGGGGTGCGCTGGAGCATCCAGGGGTGCAGGGGAGTGAGTCTGGATGTGAGGAGGGGGCTCAGGAGCACGTGGGGGTGCAGGGGGTGCAGGGTCAGGCAGGGCTGGGGGGTTATGGGGTGCACTGGAGCATTCAGGGGTGCAGGGGAGTGAGTCTGGGTGCAAGGAGGGGGCTCAGGAGCATGTGGGGGTGCAGGGGGTGCAGGGTCAGGCAGGGCTGGGGGGTGTGGGGTGCACTGGAGCATCCAGGGGTGCAGGGGAGTGAGTCTGGAAGTGAGGAGGGGGCTCAGGAGCATGTGGGGGGGCAGAGGGTGCAGGGTCAGGCAGGGCTGGGGGGTTTGGGGTGAACTGCAGCATGTTTGGATGCTGGGAGTGAGGTGTGAGCAGCATTCAGGGGTTCAGGGGAGCCCCTCTGGATGTGAGGATGGGGCTCAGGAGCATGTGGGGGTGCAGGGTCATGCAGGGCTGGGGGGTTTGGGGTGCACTGGAGCATGTTTGGATGCTGGGAGGGGGATGTTAGGAGCATGTGGGGGTGCAGGGCATTGAGTCTGGATGTGAGGAGGGGGCTCAGGAGCATGTGGGGGTGCAGGGTCAGGCAGGGCTGGGGGGGTGTGGGGTGCACTGGAGCATCCAGGGGTGCAGGGGAGTGAGTCTGGGTGCAAGGAGGGGGCTCAGGAGCATGTGGGGGTGCAGGGTCAGGCAGGGCTGGGGGGGTGTGGGGTGCACTGGAGCATTCAGGGGTGCAGGGGAGTGAGTCTGGATATGAGGAGGGGGCTCAGGAGCATGTTGGGGTGCAGGGTCATGCAGGGCTGGGGGGTGTGGGGTGCACTGGAGCATATAGAGGTGCAGGGGAAGGTGCTTGGGGGGTGCAGCATCACTCAGGGGTGCAGGGGAGTGAGTCTGGGTGCAAGGAGGGGGCTCAGGAGCATGTGGGGGTGCAGGGTCAGGCAGGGCTGGGGGGTTATGGGGTGCACTGGAGCATCCAGGGGTGCAGGGGAGTGAGTCTGGATGTGAGGAGGGGGCTCAGGAGCATGTGGGGGTGCAGGGGGTGCAGGGTCAGGCAGGGCTGGGGGGTTATGGGGTGCGCTGGAGCATCCAGGGGTGCAGGGGAGTGAGTCTGGATATGAGGAGGGGGCTCAGGAGCATGTGGGGGTGCAGGGGGTGCAGGGTCATGCAGGGCTGGGGGGTGTGGGGTGCACTGGAGCATCCAGGGGTGCAGGGGAGTGAGTCTGGAAGTGAGGAGGGGGCTCAGGAGCATGTTGGGGTGCAGGGTCAGGCAGGGCTGGGGGGTTATGGGGTGCGCTGGAGCATCCAGGGGTGCAGGGGAGTGAGTCTGGGTGCGAGGAGGGGGCTCAGGAGCATGTGGGGGTTCAGGGTCAGGCAGGGCTGGGGGGTGTGGGGTGCACTGGAGCATATAGAGGTGCAGGGGAGTGAGTCTGGAAGTGAGGAGGGGGCTCAGGAGCATGTGGGGGGGCAGAGGGTGCAGGGTCAGGCAGGGCTGGGGGGTGTGGGGTGCACTGGAGCATTCAGAGCTGCAAGGGAAGGTGCTTGGGGGGCAGAGCATCACTCAGGGGTGCAGGGGAGTGAGTCTGGAAGTGAGGAGGGGGCTCAGGAGCATGTGGGGGGGCAGGGGGTGCAGGGTCAGGCAGGGCTGGGGGGGTGTGGGGTGCACTGGAGCATTCATGGGTGCAGGGGAGTGAGTCTGGGTGCAAGGAGGGGGTGCAGGAGCATGTTGGGGTGCAGGGTCAGGCAGGGCTGGGGGGTTTGGGCTGCACTGGAGCATCCAGGGGTGCAGGGGAGTGAGTCTGGAAGTGAGGAGGGGGCTCAGGAGCATGTGGGGGTGCAGGGGGTGCAGGGTCAGGCAGGGCTGGGGGGTGTGGGGTGCGCTGGAGCATCCAGGGGTGCAGGGGAGTGAGTCTGGAAGTGAGGAGGGGGCTCAGGAGCATGTGGGGGTGCAGGGGGTGCAGGGTCAGGCAGGGCTGGGGGGGGTTGGGCTGCGCTGGAGCACGTTTGGACGTCGGGAAGGAGATGTGAGGAGCATTCAGGGGAGCAGGGGAACCCCTCTGGGTGCTCGGAGGGTGGCCCAGGAGCATGTGGGGGTGCAGGGGGCGCAGGTTCCTGGGGTGCAGGAGCTGCATGGGAGGCCCTGATGCGGCAGGCGCTGAGCGAGGAGCTGCGGTCGCGGCTGCCGGCGCTGGACCAGGCCCTGGAGCTGGGGCAGCGGCTGCTGGAGCTGGTGACAGGTAGATGCAGCGGGACACACACTCACACTCACACGCACGTGAGCTGCAGGTGCGCGAGGAGGAGGAGGCCGATGGCGGATTTTTTCGCAGGGGAGGAGGCGCAGCTGGTGCAGGAGAAGCTGGAGGCCCTGCGGACGCGCTACCTGGTGGCAGGTGGCAGCTGCGCCGAGGCCGAGCGGCGGCTGCAGGAGGAGCTGGAGGCCTCGAGGAGGCTCGGGGAGGCCCAGGACGGGCTGGAGAGCTGGCTCGGGCGCATGGAGGTGGCAGAGGAGGAGGAGATGCAGGATGGTGACAGGGAGGAGGTGAGGACGCAGGGGATGCAGCTCCATGGGATGTGTTTGGCAGCTGCAGTGGGAGCTGCAGGGATGGAGCCTCAGGGGTGGAGCTGGATGATGGTTTTGCAGCTGAATTGGGAGCTACAGGGATGGAGCCTCAGGGGTTGAGCTGGATGGAGCTGTTGCAGCTGCAGCAGGAGCTGAGGATCCAAGGATAGAGCTGCAGGGGACGCAGGGATGGAGCTCTTGGAGCTGCAGGGATGGAGTCTCAGGGGTTGAGGTGGATGGAGCTCTTGCAGCTACAACTGGAGCTGAGGATGCAGGGACTCAGCTCCATGGGATGTGTTTGATGCTGGTTCTGCAGCTGCAGGGATGGAGCTTCAAGGGTTGAGGTGGATGGAGCTGTTGCAGCTACAACTGGAGCTGAGGATGCAGGGACTCAGCTCCATGGGATGTGTTGGATGCTGGTTTGGCAGCTGCAGGGATGGAGCTTCAAGGGTTGAGGTGGATGGAGCTGTTGCAGCTGCAGCAGGAGCTGAGGATCCAAGGATAGAGCTGCAGGGGACGCAGGGATGGAGCTCTTGGAGCTGCAGGGATGGAGCCTCAGGGGTTGAGGTGGATGATGGTTTTGCAGCTGAATTGGGAGCTACAGGGATGGAGCCTCAGGGGTTGAGGTGGATGGAGCTGTTGCAGCTGCAGCAGGAGCTGAGGATGCAGGGACTCAGCTCCATGGGATGTGTTGGATGCTGGTTCTGCAGCTGCAGGGATGGAGCTTCAAGGGTTGAGGTGGATGGAGCTGTTGCAGCTGCAGCAGGAGCTGAGGATGCAGGGACTCAGCTCCATGGGATGTGTTGGATGCTGGTTCTGCAGCTGAAGGGATGGAGCTTCAGGGATGGAGCTGGATGGAGCTGTTGCAGCTACAACTGGAGCTGAGGATGCAGGGACTCAGCTCCATGGGATGTCTTTGATGCTGGTTCTGCAGCTGCAGGGATGGAGCTTCAAGGGTTGAGCTGGATGGATCTGTTGCAGCTGCAGCAGGAGCTGAGGATGCAGGGACTCAGCTCCATGGGATGCGTTGGATGCTGGTTTGGCAGCTGCAGTGGGAGCTGCAGGGATGGAGCCTCAGGGGTGGAGCTGGATGATGGTTTTGCAGCTGAATTGGGAGCTACAGGGATGGAGCCTCAGGGGTTGAGGTGGATGGAGCTGTTGCAGCTGCAGCAGGAGCTGAAGATCCAGGGATAAAGCTGCAGGGGATGCAGGGATGGAGCTCTTGGAGCTGCAGGGATGGAGCCTCAGGGGTTGAGGTGGATGGAGCTGTTGCAGCTACAACTGGAGCTGAGGATGCAGGGACTCAGCTCCATGGGATGTGTTGGATGCTGGTTCTGCAGCTGAAGGGATGGAGCTTCAGGGGTGGAGCTGGATGGAGCTGTTGCAGCTGCAGCAGGAGCTGAGGATGCAGGGACTCAGCTCCATGGGATGTGTTGGATGCTGGTTCTGCAGCTGCAGGGATGGAGCTTCAAGGGTTGAACTGGATGGAGCTGTTGCAGCTGCAGCAGGAGCTGAGGATCCAAGGATGGAGCTCTTGGAGCTGCAGGGATGGAGCCTCAGGGGTTGAGCTGGATGGAGCTGTTGCAGCTGCAGCAGGAGCTGAGGATCCAAGGATGGAGCTCTTGGAGCTACAGGGATGGAGCCTCAGGGGTTGAGCAGGATGGAGCTGTTGCAGCTGCAGCAGGAGCTGAAGATCCAGGGATAAAGCTGCAGGGGACGCAGAGATGAAGCTGCTGGAGCCTCAGTGGTCTCCGTGGATGCCTTGGGTGCATCTCCTGGGGTCTGCCTGGATCTGACGCCTCCTTCCTCTTTCCGCAGCTGGATCGGCTGTTGCGGCAGCAGCTGCATCGCGCGGCCGAACTGGACGAGCGTCTGGAGGATCTCAGTGTGGTGCAGCTGGAGGCTGCGGCGCTGCGTTCGCAGCTGGAGGAGCTGAAGGTGAGTCTGTCGCCGGCGCCGCCTGCAGCAGCCCCCGAGCTGCATCCCCGACTCCTTCTTCTTACTGGGAGAAGCCTGGCTGGAAAGTGCCTGGAGGAGAGGGACCTGGGGGGGGGTTGGTCGACAGCGACTGACCATGAGCCAGCAGTGTGCCCAGGGGGCCAAGAAGGCCAAGGGCATCCTGGCTTGGATCAGAAATGGTGTGACCAGCAGGGCCAGGGAGGTGATTCTCCCTCTGGACTCAGCACTGGGGAGGCCGCTCCTTGAATCCTGTGTTGAGTTGTGGGCCCCTCAGCACAAGAAGGATGTTGAGGCTCTGGAGAGAGTCCAGAGAAGAGCAACGAGGCTGGTGAAGGGGCTGGAGAACAGAACCTATGAGGAGCGTCTGAGAGAGCTGGGGGGGTTTCTCCTGGAGAAGAGGAGGCTGAGGGGAGACCTCATTACTCTCTCCAACTCCCTGAGAGGAGGTTGTGGAGAGGAGGGAGCTGGGCTCTTCTCCCAAGGGACAGGGGACAGGACGAGAGGGAATGGCCTCAAGCTCCACCAGGGGAGATTTAGGCTGGAGATTAGGAGGAGGTTTTTCACGCAGAGGCTCATTGGGCATTGGAATAGGCTGCCCAGGGAGGGGGTTGATTCCCCTTCCCTGGAGGTGTTTAAGGTGTTGGTGGATGAGGTCCTGAGGGACTTGGTTTAGTGTTTGATAGGAATGGTTGGACTAGAAGATCCGATGGGTCTCTTCCAACCTGGTTGTTCTGTGATTCTACGATTCTGCTTCGCAGCTTGTCTGCGCCGAGCTCCTGCGCCAACGAGGGCTCGTCCAGCGCCTGCTGCCCCTCTCGGAGCGGTTTTCCCCGGGCTCTGGCGACGAGTCCCTGCGGCGGCGGCTGCAGGAGCTGCGGGAGCGGACGGAGGAGCTGGGGCAGCGCGGAGGGAGCTGTTTGGGGCGGCTGGAGCAGGCGCAGGCCCTGCTGGCGCAGCTGGAGGAGGCGCAGGAGGAGCTGCAGCCCTGGCTGCAGGAGGCGCAGGCGGCAGGACTGCGGCTGCAGCCCCAGGAGCTCAGCCCCGAAGCGCTGAGGGAGAAGCAGGAGGCTCTGCAGGTGAGGAGGAGGGTGGGAGGGAGGCTGGGATCACAGAATCACGGAACAGCCGGGTTGGAAGGGACCCATCGGATGGTCTGGTCCAACCATTCCTATCTAAATGGAATGGAATGGGCTGCTGGGATGCAGGTCCATGAGCAGGGATGCAGCATCACTCCTCGAATCCTGTGTCGAGCTCTGGGCCCCTCAGCACAAGAAGGATGTTGAGGCTCTCGGGGCGAGTCCGGAGAAGAGCCACGAAGCTGGGGAAGGGGCTGGAGAACAGGCCTGAGGGACCTGGGGGTGTTTCTCCTGGAGAGGAGGAGGCCGAGGGGAGACCTCATTGCTCTCTCCAACTCCCTGAGAGGAGGTTGTGGAGAGAGGAGGGAGCTGGGCTCTTCTCCCAAGGGGCAGAACGAGGTGGAACAACCTCAAGCTCCACCAGGATGGACTATTCCATGGAAAAGGGTCGTTGGGTGTGGGAAGAGGGAAAGGGGTTGAGTCGCCTTCCCTGGAGGGGTTTAAGGTGTGGGTAGACCTGAGGGACATGGGTTAGTGCTTGACGGGAAGGGTCGGACTCCATGATCCGAGGGGGTCTCTTCCAACCTGGTTGTTCTACGATTCTACGATTCTGTGAGCACGAGGAGGGATCCAGGGTCACAGGCAAGGATGCCGGGATGTCAGATCATGACCTGATCTCTCAGCCCTGGTCCCTTTCCCATCCCCAGAGCCTGCGGCAGGCGCTGGCCGAGCACCGGGCGCCCCTCTCCAAGCTGCGGCAGGCGGCCTGGCAGCTGCGGGAGCTGCAGCCGGCGCAGTCCCCCCCGTTCCTGCAGCGCTGCCGCGAGGCCGAGGACACCTTCGGCCGCCTCGGCGACCTCCTGGGGCAGGCGGCGGAGTCTCTGCCTCGATGCATCCAGGTAAAAAATGCCCCAGATCCCCAAAATCGCAGCCCTGGTGCGTCCACGCGTCTCACCCTGCGCTTTCCGCAGCTCTCGGAGCGCCTGGCGCTGCTGCGGGAGGCTGCGGAGAGGCTGCGGCGGCGGCTGGGGAGCCCGGCCAGGGCCAGCTGGGACGCGGGGAGGCTGCGGGAGAGGCTGCGGGAGAAGCAGGCGGCGCTGGAGGAGCTGCGGGAGATGGAGCCGGCGCTGCGGGCGCTGGCGGAGCAGGCCCAGGGGCTGCCGGAGGACACAGCAGCACGAGGTGAGGGTGACGGCCGCATCATTCCCACTCTCCTGGGTGGATGAGAGGGATTGGGAGGGGACTTGGGTCGAGGTGGAGGCTCCGAGCGGTGGCCACAGGGCTCGGTGGCTCCAAACCGGTCAACGCCTTCATCGATGACCTGCATGAAGGCATCGAGGGTGACCTGAGGGACTCTGGGGGTGACGCTGAGCCAAGTGGAAAAGTTGGATGGATGGAGAGAGGGGTTGGAGAGGTGGGAATGGAGTTGGATGGATGGATGGATGGATGGACGAGAGGCATTGGGAAGGGAGTTGGGTCAAGCTGGAGGCTCCGAGCGGTGGCCACAGGGCTCGGTGGCTCCAAACCGGTCAAGGTCTTCATCGGTGACCTGCATGAAGGCATCGAGGGTGACCTGAGGGACTCCGGGGGTGACGCTGAGCCAAGTGGAAAAGTTGGATGGATGGAGAGAGGGATTGGAGAGGTGGGAATGGAGTTGGATGGATGGATGGATGGACGAGAGGGATTGGGAAGGGAGTTGGGTCAAGCTGGAGGCTCCGAGCGGTGGCCACAGGGCTCGGTGGCTCCAAACCGGTCAAGGTCTTCATCCATGAGCTGGATGAAGGCATCGAGGGTGACCTGAGGGACTCTGGGGGTGACCCTGAGCCGGGTGGAATAATTGGATGGATGGAGAGAGGGATGGGAGTGGCGGGAATGGAGTTTTTACACTCTCCTGGGAGGAAAAATTGGATGGAGAGAGGGATTGGGAGGGGAGTTGGCTCCATCTGGAGGCTCCGAGCGGTGACCACAGAGCTTGGTGGCTCCAAACCGGTCAAGGTCTTCATCCATGAGCTGGATGAAGGCATCGAGGGTGACCTGAGGGACTCTGGGGGTGACGCTGAGCGAGGTGGGAGCTCCTGGAGGGCTTTGAGGGTCTCCAGAGGGACCTGAAGCGGTTGGATCCATGGGCTGAGAGCAACGGGATGAGGGTTAAGGAAGCCGAATGGTGAGTCCTGCCCTTGGGGCTCATCGAGGAGGTTCGGACGTGAGGAAGAGCAGCTGGAAAGGTCCCTGGAGGAGGAGGAGGAGGAGGAGAAGGAGCTGGGGGGTTGGTTGAAGAGGAACCAGCAGAGGCCCAGGTGGCCAAGGAGGCCCAAGGGCATCTTGGCTTGGGGTGGACATGGTGTGACCAGCAGGGCCAGGGAGGGGATTGATGGACTCGGTGAGGCCACAGCTCCAACCTCAGCTCAGCTTTGGGCTCCGAGAAGGACCTTGAGGGGCTGGAGCGAGTCCAGAGAAGAGCAGCCAAGCTCTGAAGGGGCTGGAGGGGAAGGTTCTGAGGAGCTTGTGAGGAACCTGGAGAGGAGGAGGATGAAGGGAGAGCTCATTGCTCTCTCCGCAACTCCCTGATCGGAGGTTGTGGAGAGGAGGGAGCTGGGCTCTTCAGCCCAAGGGGCAGGACGAGGTGGAACAACCTCCAGCTCCACCAGGATGGAATATTCCATGGAAAAGGGTCACTGGGTGATGGAAGAAGGAGGTGATGGAGTCACCATCCCTGGAGAGGTTGAAGGGACAAGTGGATGAGGATCTGAGGGACATGGGTCAGAGATTGATGGAAATGGTTGGACTCAGTGATCCGATGGGTCTTCTCCAAGTTGGTTGATGGTGCAACCGGATGATTTCTCGTCCTCCAGAGCTTGAGGAGGGAGCGTGTCGGCTGCAGCAGGATCTGGAGGAGCTTCGGGTGCTCGGGGAGCAGCGCAGGACGAGGCTGGAGGAGCTGGTGGCTCTGGCCGAGCGTGTGGGGCGAGGAGGAGAGGAGCTGGCGCGAGCCCTGGGGGCGACGCGGGCACTGCTGCTGCAGAGAGCGGCACAGCCCGGGGACAACCCCCACAGCCTCCGCCAGCAGCTGCAGGGGATGCAGGTATGGGGGGAGATGGGGGGCTGTGGGGCTGGGGGTGGTTATGGGGCTGGGGGGGGCTATGGGGCTGTAGGGGCTGCCCCATATGTGATGCTGCAGGTGATGTAGGTATAGGGGGAGATATGGGGCTGGGGGTGGTTATGGGGCTGGAGAGGCTGCCCCATATGTGATGCTGCAGGTGATGTAGGTATAGGGGGAGCTATGGGGCTGGGGGTGGTTATGGGGTGGAGGGGCTGCCCCACATGTGATGCTGCAGGTGATGTAGGTATAGGGGGAGATATGGGGCTGGGGGTGGTTATGGGGTGGAGGGGCTGCCCCATATGTGATGCTGCAGGTGATGCAGGAATGGGAATGGTTATGGGTCTGGGGTGGTTATGGGGCTGGAGGGGCTGCCCCATATGTGATGCTGCAGGTGATGTAGGTATAGGGGGAGCTATGGGGCTGGGGGTGGTTATGGGGCTGGAGGGGCTGCCCCACATGTGATGCTGCAGGTGATGTAGGTATAGGGGGAGATATGGGGCTCGGGGTGGTTATGGGGCTGGAGAGGCTGCCCTATATGTGATGCTGCAGGTGATGCAGGAATGGGAATGGTTATGGGTCTGGGGTGGTTATGGGGCTGTGGGGCTGCCCCACATGTGATGCTGCAGGTGATGTAGGTATAGGGGGAGCTATGGGGCTGGGGGTGGTTATGGGGCTGGAGAGGCTGCCCCATATGTGATGCTGCAGGTGATGCTGGAGCAGCTGCAGGGGATGCAGGTGTGGGGGTGGTTATGGGGCTGGGGGTGGTTATGGGGCTGGAGAGGCTGCCCCATATGTGATGCTGCAGGTGATGCAGGAATGGGAATGGTTATGGGTCTGGGGTGGTTATGGGGCTGGAGGGGCTGCCCCATATGTGATGATGCAGGTGCTGCTGGAGCAGCTGCAGGGGATGCAGGTATGGGGGTGGTTATGGGGCTGAGGGGGGTTATGGGGCTGAGGGGGGTTATGGGGCTGGAGGAGCTGCCCCACACGTGATGCTGCAGGTACTGCTGGAGCAGCTGCAGGGGATGTAGGTGTGGGGGGAGCTATGGGGCTGGGGGTGGTTATGGGTCTGGAGGGGGTTATGGGGCTGGAGGGGGCTGCCCCACACATGATGCTGCAGGGGATGCAGGTATTGGGGGAGCTATGGGGCTGGGTTGGTTATGGGGCTAGGGGTGGTTATGGGGCCGGGGGAGGTTATGGGGCCGGACGGGGCTGCCCCACAAGTGATGCTGCAGGTGCTGCTGGAGCAGCTGCAGGGGATGCAGGTATGGGGGGGGGGGTTATGGGGCTGGGGGATGCTATGCGGCTGTGGGGGATGTTATGGGTCTGCCCCACGGCTGCCCCACACGTGGTTTGCAGGCTCTGGGGGCCGAGGTGCAGGCTCTGCGGGAGGAGCTGGAGGCGCTGAGCTCGCTGGCGGCTGAGCTGGCGGCTGCCACGGGGGAGAAGCCACCCAGAGGGCCCCACAGCATCGAGCAGGTGAGGGGCTGACCCATAGCGACCTATAGCCTGACCCATAGCGACCCACGGGACCCACAGCCTCACCCATAGGGACCCACAGCCTGAGCCATGTTGACCAATGGGGACCCATAGTAACCCATAGGGAACCATGGGGACACATAGGGACCCACAGGGACCCATAGCATGACCCATAGTCACCCACAGGGACCCATAGCATGACCCATAGAGACCCATAGCATGACCCATAGGGACTCATAGTGACCCATAGAGAACCATAGGGACCCATAGTGACCCATCGCCTGACCCATAGTGACCCATGGGGACCCATAGCCTGAGCCACAGTGACCCATAGAGACCCGTAGTGACCCACGGGGACCCATAGGCTGCCCCATAGCCTGACCCACAGTGACTCACAGTGACCCAAAGGGACCCATAAAGACACAAAGGGACCCACAGGGACCCATAGCCTGACCCCTAGTGTCCCATGGGGACCCAGAGCCTGACCCATAGTGACCCATAGTGACCAATAGTGACCCATGGGGACCCATAGTGACCCATAGCCTGACCCCTAGAGACCCACAGTGACCCACAGGGACCCATAGTGACCCATAGCGGTGGCCGTGCCCCACGGCTTGTCTCTGGCAGCTGCTGTCGGCCTGGGGGGCGCTGGACGCTCTATGGGGAGAGAGACTCAGCCGCCTGGAGGAGCAGTTGCAGGAGGCCTCAAACGCACAGGACATCATCCAGGTGTGGGGCAGGTGTGGGGCAGCCGTGGGGCTGGACGTGGGGCTGGACGAGTGGCAGCTGTGGGGCAGCCGTGGGGCTGGCCGTGGGGCTGGACGAGGGGCAGCTGTGGGGCTGGACTTGGGGCTGGATGTGGGGCAACCGTGGGGCAGCCGTGGGGCTGGATATGTTTCTTGATGTGGGGCTGGGTGTGGAGCCGCTGTGGGGCAGCCATGGGGCAGCCGTGGGGCTGGATACGTGTCCCAATGTGGGTCTGGCTAATGGGTCTGGCTGTGGGGCAGCTATGGGGTAGCTATGGGGCAGCCGTGGGTCTCCGTGTGGGTCTGGCTGTGGGTCAGCCGTGGGTCTGTGTGCGAGCAGGGGCTGCAGGGTTGGCTGGAGGAGGCTGAGCTGCGAGTGGCTGAGGATCCTCCTCTGGCCGGAGACGCCACACAACTGCAGCTGCAGCTCCAGCAGCTCAAGGTGAGACCGAGAACTCTCCCATCCCAGCAATCCCAGCAATCCCAGCAATCCCATCTCCATCAATGCCATCAATCCCATCCCATCCCATCTCCATCTCCATCCCCTCGATCCCATCTCATCAATGCCATCTCATCAATGCCATCTCATCAATGCCATCTCCATCAATGCCATCTCCATCAATGCCATCTCCATCAATCCCATCAACTCCATCTCCATCAACCCCATCCAATCAATCCCATCCCATTCCATCCAATCAGTCTCATCAATCCCATTCAATCCCCTCAATCCCATCTCCATCAATCCCATCTCCATCAATCCCATCCCCATCAACTCCATCCCCATCCCATCCAATCAATTTCATTCAATCCCATCAATTCCATTCAATCCCATCAATTCCATTCAATCCCATCAACCTCCATCCCCATCAACCTCCATCCCCATCAATCCCATCAACTCCATCCCCATCAATCCCATCTCCATCAATCCCATCTCCATCAATCCAATCAATCCCATCTCCATCCATCCCATCTCCATCCCATCCCCATCAATCCCATCCCCATCAATCCCATCCCCATCAATCCCATCTCCATCAATTCCATCAATCTCATCAATGCCATCTCCATCAATCCAATCAACTCCATCTCCATCAACCCCATCCAATCAATCCCATCCCATTCCATCCAATCAGTCTCATCAATCCCATTCAATCCCCTCAATCCCATCTCCATCAATCCCATCTCCATCAATCCCATCTCCATCAATCCCATCCCCATCAACTCCATCCCCATCCCATCCAATCAATTCCATTCAATCCCATCAATTCCATTCAATCCCATCAATTCCATTCAATCCCATCAACCTCCATCCCCATCAACCTCCATCCCCATCAATCCCATCCCCATCAATCCCATCAATCCCATTCAATCCCATCAACTCCATCCCATTCAATCCCATCTCCATCAATCCCATCTCCATCAATCCCATCCCTTCCCATCATTCCCATCAATCTCCATCAATCCTATCAATCCCATACAATCTCATCAATCCCATCCCATCCAATCAATTCCATCAATCCCATCAATCCCATCCAATCAACCCCATCTCCATCATCAATCCCATCCCCATCAATCCCATCAACTCCATCTCCATCAACTCCATCTCCATCCCATCCAATCAATCCCATCAATCCCATCAATCCCATCCCATCTCCATCCACTCCATCCCATTCAATCCCATCTCCATCAATCCCATCCCTTCCCATCATTCCCATCCCATCAATCTCCATCAATCCTATCAATCCCATACAATCTCATCAATCCCATCCCATCCAATCAATTCCATCAATCCCATCAATCCCATCCAATCAACCCCATCTCCATCATCAATCCCATCCCCATCAATCCCATCAACTCCATCTCCATCAACTCCATCTCCATCCCATCCAATCAATCCCATCAATCCCATCAACTCCATCTCCATCAACTCCATCTCCATCCCATCCAATCAATCCCATCAATCCCATCAACTCCATCTCCATCAACTCCATCTCCATCCCATCCAATCAATCCCATCAATCCCATCAACTCCATCTCCATCAACTCCATCTCCATCCCATCCAATCAATCCCATCAATCCCATCAACTCCATCTCCATCAACTCCATCTCCATCCCATCCAATCAATCCCATCAATCCCATCAACTCCATCTCCATCAACTCCATCTCCATCCCATCCAATCAATCCCATCAATCCCATCAACTCCATCTCCATCAACTCCATCTCCATCCCATCCAATCAATCCCATCAATCCCATCAATCCCATCCCATCTCCATCCACTCCATCTCCATCAATCCCATCTCCATCAATCCCATCCCTTCCCATCATTCCCATCCCATCAATCTCCATCAATCCTGTCAATCCCATCCAATCAATCCCATCCAATCAATCCCATCCCGTCCAATCAATCCCATGCCCTCAATCCCATCAATCCCAATCCCCTCTCTCCGGCCCCAGGAGCTGAAGCAGGAGCTGCAGCAGCGCCGCATCCAGGCCGAGAGCCTGCGGCCCCCGGGAGGCCTCGACGAATTCCGCCAGCGCTGCCTCCGCCTCGACCAGGAGCTGCTGGCCCGACAGGTACTGGGTTGCTATGGGTTGCTATGGGTTGCTATGGGTTGCTATGGGGCCCTATGGGGCGCTATGGGTGCTATGGGTGCTATGGGGTGCAGGGGGTGGAGCTCCAAGGGGGCTGCTGGGACCCCCAAGGATGCATGTGGGGGAAGCAGAGGTGGCAGGATTGGTGCTGGGGGCTCTATGGGGGTGCTGAGTGCTCCATGGGGTGCTGGGGCCTGGATCCATGGGGTGTTGGGTCCTGGGTCCTTGGGGTGCTGGGTCCTTGATCCATGGGGTGCTGGGTCCTTGGGGTCCATGGGATGCAGAGTCCTGAATCCATGGGGTGCAGAGTGCTGGGTCCTTGGGGTGCTGGGTCCTTGATCCATGGGGTGCTGGGTCCTGGGTCTCTGGGTCCATGGGATCCATGGGGTGCAGGGTCCTGGGTCCATGGGGTGCAGGGTCCTTGATCCATGGGGTGCTGGGTCCTGGATCCATGGGGTGCAGGATGATGGGTCCTTGGGGTGCAGGGTCCTTGATCCATGGGATCCATGGGGTGCAGGGTCCTTGATCCATGGGGTGCAGAGTCCTGGATCCATGGGGTGTTGGGGCCTTGATCCATGGAGTGCAGGGTCCTGGATCCATGGGGTGCAGGATGATGGGTCCTTGGGGTGCAGGGTCCTTGATCCATGGGATTCATGGGGTACAGGGTCCTGGATCCATGGGGTGCAGAGTCCTGGGTCAATGGGGTGTTGGGTCCTGGATCCATAGGGTGCAGAGTCCTGGATCCATGGGGTGCTGGGTGCTGGGTCCTTGGGGTGCTGGGTCCTTGATCCATGGGGTGCAGAGTACTGGGTCCTTGGGGTGCTGGGTCCTTGATCCATGGGGTGCAGAGTCCTGGATCCATGGGGTGCAGGATGATGGATCCTTGGGGTGCAGGGTCCTTGATCCATGGGATTCATGGGGTGCAGGGTCCTGGATCCATGGGGTGCAGAGTCCTGGGTCAATGGGGTGTTGGGTCCTGGATCCATAGGGTGCAGAGTCCTGGATCCATGGGGTGCTGGGTGCTGGGTCCTTGGGGTGCTGGGTCCTTGATCCATGGGGTGCAGAGTACTGGGTCCTTGGGGTGCTGGGTCCTTGATCCATGGGGTGCAGGGTCCTGGATCCATGGGGTGTAGGATGATGGATCCTAGGGGTGCAGGGTCCTTGATCCATGGGATTCATGGGGTGCAGAGTCCTGGATCCATGGGGTGCTGGGGCCTTGATCCATGGGGTGCAGGGTCCTGGATCCATGGGGTGCAGAGTGCTGGGTCCTTGGGGTGTTGGGTCCTGGATCCATGGGGTGCAGAGTCCTGGATCAATGGGGTGTTGGGGCCTTGATCCATAGGGTGCAGAGTCCTGGATCCATGGGGTGCAGGATGATGGGTCCTTGGGGTGCAGGGTCCTTGATCCATGGGATTCATGGGGTGCAGAGTCCTGGGTCAATGGGGTGTTGGGTCCTGGATCCATGGGGTGCAGAGTCCTGGATCCATGGGGTGCAGAGTGCTGGGTCCTTGGGGTGCTGGGTCCTTGATCCATGGGGTGCAGAGTCCTGGATCCATAGGGTGCAGAGTCCTGGATCCATGGGGTGCTGGGTGATGGATCCTTGGGGTGCTGGGTGCTGGGCCCATGGGGTACTGGGTCCTGGATCCATGGAGTGCAGGATGATGGATCCTTGGGGTGCAGGGTCCTGGATCCATGGGGTGTAGGATGATGGATCCTTGGGGTGCAGGGTCCTTGATCCATGGGATCCATGGGATGCAGGGTCCTTGATCCATGGGATCCATGGGGTGCTGGGTCCTGGATTCATGGGGTGCAGAGTCCTGGATCCATGGGGTGCTGGGCCCATGGGGTGGTGGGTGCTGGGCCCATGGGGTGCAGGGGTGCTGAGGGCTCCAATCCTGCCTCTCCCCGTTGGGTTCCCAGCACCGCCTGGAGGCTTCTCTGCTGGGCCTGGGGCAGCTGGAGCGGCAGCTGCAGGAGCTGCTGGAGTGGCTGGAGCAGGCAGGGGAGCAGCTCCGGGAACCCCCAGAGCTCAGCCCCGACCTCCAGGCCTGCGAGATCCAGCTGGCCAAGCACAAGGTGGGGGCACCAGGAGGGGGGTGGGGGCACCAGGAGGGGGGGTGAGGGCACCAGGAGGGGGGTGGGTGCACGAGGAGGGGGGTGGGTGCACGAGGAGGGGGTTGGGTGCACGAGGAGGGGGGTGGGTGCACGAGGAGGGGGGGTGAGGGCACCAGGAGGGGGGTGGGTGCACGAGGAGGGGGTTGGGTGCACGAGGAGGGGGGGTGAGGGCACCAGGAGGGGAGTGGGTGCACCAGGAGGGGGGTGAGGGCACCAGGAGGGGGTTGGGTGCACAAGGAGGGGGGTGGGTGCACGAGGAGGGGGTTGGGTGCACGAGGAGGGGGGGTGAGGGCACCAGGAGGGGGGTGAGGGCACCAGGAGGGGGGGTGAGGGCACGAGGAGGGGGGTGAGGGCACCAGGAGGGGGGTGGGTGCACGAGGAGGGGGTTGGATGCACGAGGAGGGGGTTGGATGCACGAGGAGGGGGGGTGAGGGCACCAGGAGGGGGGGTGAGGGCACTAGGAGCGGGGTGGGTGCACGAGGAGGGGGGTGAGGGCACCAGGAGGGGGGGTGAGGGCACCAGGAGGGGGGGTGGGTGCACCAGGAGGGGGGTGAGGGCACCAGGAGGGGGGTGAGGGCACCAGGAGGGGGGGTGAGGGCACCAGGAGGGGGGTGGGTGCACCAGGAGGGGGGTGAGGGCACCAGGAGGGGGTGGGGGCACCAGGAGGGGGGTGAGGGCACCAGGAGGGGGGGTGAGGGCACCAGGAGGGGGGTGAGGGCACGAGGAGGGGGGTGAGGGCACCAGGAGGGGGGGTGAGGGCACCAGGAGGGGGGTGAGGGCACCAGGAGGGGGGTGGGTGCATGAGGAGGGGGGTGGGGGCACCAGGAGGGGGTTGGGTGCACGAGGAGGGGGGTGAGGGCACCAGGAGGGGGGTGGGGGCACCAGGAGGGGGTGAGGGCACCAGGAGGGGGGTGGGTGCATGAGGAGGGGGGGTGAGGGCACCAGGAGGGGGCGTGGGGGCACCAGGAGGGGGGGGTGGGTGCACGAGGAGGGGGGTGAGGGCACGAGGAGGGGGGTGAGGGCACCAGGAGGGGGGGGGTGGGTGCACGAGGAGGGGGGGTGGGTGCACGAGGAGAGCTGGTTGATGAATGAAGAGGCTGATTGATTGATGAGTGAAGAGGCTGATTGATTGATAAATGAAAAGGCTGATTGATTGATGAGTGAAGATTGATGCAGGAGGAGAGCTGGTTGATGAGTGAAGAGGCTGATTGATGAGTGAAGAGGCTGATTGATGAGTGAAGAGGCTAATTTGATGCACAAGGAGGCTGATTGATGAGTGAAGAGGCTGATTTGATGCACAAGGAGGCTGATTTGATGAGTGAAGAGGCTGATTGATGAGTGAAGAGGCTGATTTGATGAGTGAAGAGGCTGATTGATGAATGAAGAGGCTGATTCATGCAGGAGGAGGCTGATTGATGAGTGAAGAGGCTGATTGATGAGTGAAGAGGCTGATTGATGAGTGAAGAGGCTGATTGATGAATGAAGAGGTTGATTGATGAGTGAAGAGGCTGATTGATGAATGAAGAGGCTGATTGATTGATAAATGAAAAGGCTGATTGATTGATGAGTGAAGATTGATGCAGGAGGAGGCTGATTGATGAGTGAAGAGGCTGATTGATGAGTGAAGAGGCTGATTGATTGATAAATGAAAAGGCTGATTGATTGATGAGTGAAGATTGATGCAGGAGGAGGCTGATTGATGAGTGAAGAGGCTGATTGATGAGTGAAGAGGCTGATTGATTGATAAATGAAGAGGCTGATTGATTGATGAGTGAAGATTGATGCAGGAGGAGGCTGATTGATGAGTGAAGAGGCTGATTGATGAGTGAAGAGGCTGATTGATTGATAAATGAAGAGGCTGATTGATTGATGAGTGAAGATTGATGCAGGAGGAGAGCTGGTTGATGAGTGAAGAGGCTGATTGATGAGTGAAGAGGCTGATTGATGAGTGAAGAGGCTGATTGATTGATAAATGAAAAGGCTGATTGATTGATGAGTGAAGATTGATGCAGGAGGAGGCTGATTGATGAGTGAAGAGGCTGATTGATGAGTGAAGAGGCTGATTTGATGCATGAGGAGGCTGATTGATGAATGAAGAGGCTGATTCATGCAGGAGGAGGCTGATTCATGCAGGAGGAGGCTGATTGATGAATGAGGAGGCTGATTGATGAATGAAGAGGCTGATTGAAAGAGGCTGATTGATAAACAAAGAGTCCAATTGATGCATGAGGAGGCTGATTGCTTGATGAACAAAGAGGCTGATCGATGCATGAGGAGGCTGATTGATGAATGAAGAGGCTGATAGATGAGTGAAGAGGCTGATTGCTTGATGAATGAAGAGGCTGATTCATGCACAAGGAGGCTAATTGATGAGTGAAGAGGCTCATTTGTGTAGGAGGAGGCTGATTGATAAATGAAGAGGCTGATTGATGAATGAAGAGTCTGATTCATGCACAAGGAGGCTGATTGATTGATTCATGAGGAGGCTGATTGATGAATGAAGAGGCTGATTCATGCACAAGGAGGCTGATTGATAAACAAAGAGGCTGATTTGATGCATGAGGAGGCTGATTGATTGATGAATGAAGAGGCTGATTGATGCAGGAGGAGGCTAATTGACTGATGAGTGAAGAGGCTGATTGCTCGATGAATGAAGAGGCTGATTAATGCATGAGGAGGCTGATTGATAAATGAAGAGGCTGATTGCTGATTGTAGAGGCCAATTGATGCACGAGGAGGCTGATTGATTGATTGATTGAATGAAGAGTCTGATTGATTGACGAGTGAAGAGACCGATTCATGCACGAAGAGGCTGATTACTTGATGAATGAAAAGGCTGATTGATGCACGAGGAGGAGGCCGATTGATAAACGAAGAGGCCGATTGCTTGATGCATGAAGAGGCCGATTGCTGAATCAAGAGGCTGATTGCTTGATGAGAGAAGAGGCTGATTCATGCACATGGAGGCTGATTGATGAACGAGGAGGCTGATTGATTGATGAATGAAGAGCCTGATTGATTGATGAGTGAAGAGGCTGATTGATGCAGGAGGAGGCTGATTGATTGATGAACGAAGAGGCTGATTGATTGATGAACGAAGAGGCTGATTGACTGATGAATGAAGAGCCTGATTGCTTGATGAGTGAAGAGGCTGATTGATGCACGAGGAGGCTCATTGATTGATGAATGAAGAGGCTGATTGATTGATGAACGAGGAGGCTGATTGATTGATGAATGAAGAGGCTGATTGATTGATGAATGAAGAGCCTGATTGCTTGATGAGTGAAGAGGTTGATTGACGAATGAAGAGGATGATTGATGAACGAGGAGGCTGATTGATTGATGAATGAAGAGGCTGATTGATGCACGAGGAGGCTCATTGATTGATGAACAAGGAGGCTCATTGATTGATGAACGAGGAGGCTGATTGATTGATGAATGAAGAGGCTGATTGATTGATGAATGAAGAGCCTGATTGCTTGATGAATGAAGAGCCTGATTGATCAACAAGGAGGCTGATTGATTGATTGATTGATTGATAAACAAAGAGGCTGAATGATTGATGAATGAAGAGGCTGATAGATTGATGAATGAGTGAAGAGGCTGATTGATTGATGAATGAAGAGGCTGATTGATTGATGAATGAAGAAGCTGATAGATTGATGAGTGAAGAGGCTGATTGATTGATGAATGAAGAGGCTGATTGATGAATGAAGAAGCTGATAGATTGATGAGTGAAGAGGCTGATCCACGCGCGAGGAGGCTGATTGATTGGTTGATGCACGAGGAGGCTGACGAGTGAAGAGGCTGATTGACGGATGAACGAAGAGGCTGATTGATGCACAAGGAGGCTCATTGATTGATGAATGAGGAGGCTCATTGATTGATGAATGAAGAGGCTGATTGATTGATGAATGAAGAGCCTGATTGCTTGATGAATGAAGAGCCTGATTGATCAACGAGGAGGCTGATTGATTGATTGATTGATTGATAAACAAAGAGGCTGAATGATTGATGAATGAAGAGGCTGATTGATTGATGAATGAAGAGGCTGATTGATTGATGAATGAAGAGGCTGATTGATTGATGAATGAGTGAAGAGGCTGATTGATTGATGAATGAAGAGGCTGATAGATTGATGAGTGAAGAGGCTGATCCACGCGCGAGGAGGCTGATTGATTGGTTGATGCACGAGGAGGCTGACGAGTGAAGAGGCTGATTGACGGATGAACGAAGAGGCTGATTGATGCACGAGGAGGCTCATTGATTGATGAACGAGGAGGCTCATTGATTGATGAACGAGGAGGCTGATTGATTGATGAATGAAGAGGCTGATTGATTGATGAATGAAGAGCCTGATTGATCAACGAGGAGGCTGATTGATTGATTGATTGATAAACAAAGAGGCTGAATGATTGATGAATGAAGAGGCTGATAGATTGATGAATGAGTGAAGAGGCTGATTGATTGATGAATGAAGAGGCTGATTGATTGATGAATGAAGAGGCTGATTGGTGAATGAAGAAGCTGATAGATTGATGAGTGAAGAGGCTGATCCACGCGCGAGGAGGCTGATTGATTGGTTGATGCACGAGGAGGCTGACGAGTGAAGAGGCTGATTGACGGATGAACGAAGAGGCTGATTGAGAAATGAATGAGGAGGCTGATTCATTCACGAGTCGATGCCGAGTCACCTCCATCCAGCTCCATCGACCTCTTCGCGCCCTCCAACCAGCCTCTACCTGCATGGGCCTCCCCTGGGATCCCCTCCCAGTGCAGGACTGAGGCTTCCAACCCCGATTTCTCTGTGTCCCCCTGACCCCAACCCCCAATCTCCGGGTTGTCCCCACCGCAGGTCCTGCTGAGCGCGGTGCTGTCCCACGGGCGCTCGGTGCAGTCGGTGCGGGAGGCCGGGCAGCGGCTGCTGCTCCTGCGCAGCCCTGGGGAGGAGGCCGAGGGGCTGCGGGGGAGGCTGCAGAGGCTGGAGAGGAGCTGGGAGGCCGTGCGCGGCGACACCGAGAGCCGACAGCTGCTGCTGGAGAACCACCTGGCACAGGTGCGGGAGGCAGGATGGGGCCCTGGGGTGCCCTATGTGGGGTCCTGAGTGCCCTACGTGGGGTCCGGGGTGCTCTGTGTGGGTGCTGAGTGCTCTCTAGGAGGGTCCTGAGTGCCCTCTCTGTGAGGGTCCTGAGTGCCCTCTCTCTGTGTAGGGTCCTGAGTGCCCTCTCTGTGGGGTCCTGAGTGCTCTCTGTGGGGTCCTGGTTGCTCTATGGGGGAGCTGAGTGCTCTATGTGGGGTCCTGAGTGCTCTCTAGGAGGGTCCTGAGTGCTCTCTCTAGGAGGGTCCTGAGTGCTCTCTAGGAGGGTCCTGAGTGCTCTCTCTAGGAGGGTCCTGAGTGCTCTCTATGAGGGTCCTGAGTGCCCTCTCAATGAGGGTCCTGAGTGCTCTCTCTAGGAGGGTCCTGAGTGCTCTCTCTAGGAGGGTCCTGAGTGCTCTCTATGAGGGTCCTGAGTGCTCTCTCTAGGAGGGTCCTGAGTGCTCTCTCTATGAGGGTCCTGAGTGCTCTCTAGGAGGGTCCTGAGTGCTCTCTATGAGGGTCCTGAGTGCCCTCTCTATGAGGGTCCTGAGTGCTCTCTCTATGAGGGTCCTGAGTGCTCTCTCTAGGAGGGTCCTGAGTGCTCTCTCTATGAGGGTCCTGAGTGCTCTCTAGGAGGGTCCTGAGTGCTCTCTCTAGGAGGGTCCTGAGTGCTCTCT
The DNA here is from genome assembly GCA_033558105.1 of Coccyzus lansbergi. NCBI lineage: Eukaryota > Metazoa > Chordata > Aves > Cuculiformes > Coccyzidae > Coccyzus > Coccyzus lansbergi. Next base: position 26,153 of record JAUMJK010001192.1, read on the forward strand.
AGGAGGGTCCTGAGTGCTCTCTAGGAGGGTCCTGAGTGCTCTCTCTAGGAGGGTCCTGAGTGCTCTCTAGGAGGGTCCTGAGTGCTCTCTCTAGGAGGGTCCTGAGTGCTCTCTCTGTGAGGGTCCTGAGTGCTCTCTCTAGGAGGGTCCTGAGTGCTCTCTCTAGGAGGGTCCTGAGTGCTCTCTAGGAGGGTCCTGAGTGCTCTCTCTAGGAGGGTCCTGAGTGCTCTCTATGAGGGTCCTGAGTGCCCTCTCAATGAGGGTCCTGAGTGCTCTCTCTAGGAGGGTCCTGAGTGCTCTCTCTAGGAGGGTCCTGAGTGCTCTCTATGAGGGTCCTGAGTGCTCTCTCTAGGAGGGTCCTGAGTGCTCTCTCTATGAGGGTCCTGAGTGCTCTCTAGGAGGGTCCTGAGTGCTCTCTATGAGGGTCCTGAGTGCCCTCTCTATGAGGGTCCTGAGTGCTCTCTCTATGAGGGTCCTGAGTGCTCTCTCTAGGAGGGTCCTGAGTGCTCTCTCTATGAGGGTCCTGAGTGCTCTCTAGGAGGGTCCTGAGTGCTCTCTCTAGGAGGGTCCTGAGTGCTCTCTAGGAGGGTCCTGAGTGCTCTCTAGGAGGGTCCTGAGTGCTCTCTCTAGGAGGGTCCTGAGTGCTCTCTAGGAGGGTCCTGAGTGCTCTCTAGGAGGGTCCTGAGTGCTCTCTCTAGGAGGGTCCTGAGTGCTCTCTCTAGGAGGGTCCTGAGTGCTCTCTAGGAGGGTCCTGAGTGCTCTCTCTATGAGGGTCCTGAGTGCTCTCTAGGAGGGTCCTGAGTGCTCTCTATGAGGGTCCTGAGTGCTCTCTCTGTGAGGGTCCTGAGTGCCCTCTCTGTGAGGGTCCTGAGTGCCCTCTCTGTGAGGGTCCTGAGTGCCCTCTCTGTGAGGGTCCTGAGTGCCCTCTCTAGGAGGGTCCTGAGTGCTCTCTCTATGAGGGTCCTGAGTGCTCTCTATGAGGGTCCTGAGTGCTCTCTCTAGGAGGGTCCTGAGTGCTCTCTCTAGGAGGGTCCTGAGTGCTCTCTAGGAGGGTCCTGAGTGCTCTCTCTAGGAGGGTCCTGAGTGCTCTCTCTAGGAGGGTCCTGAGTGCTCTCTAGGAGGGTCCTGAGTGCCCTCTCTATGAGGGTCCTGAGTGCTCTCTCTAGGAGGTTCCTGAGTGCTCTCTAGGAGGGTCCTGAGTGCTCTCTCTAGGAGGGTCCTGAGTGCTCTCTCTAGGAGGGTCCTGAGTGCTCTCTCTATGAGGGTCCTGAGTGCCCTCTCTGTGGGGTCCTGAGTGCTCTCTATGAGGGTCCTGAGTGCTCTCTCTATGAGGGTCCTGAGTGCTCTCTAGGAGGGTCCTGAGTGCTCTCTAGGAGGGTCCTGAGTGCTCTCTAGGACGGTCCTGAGTGCCCTCTCTGTGAGGGTCCTGAGTGCTCTCTAGGAGGGTCCTGAGTGCTCTCTAGGAGGGTCCTGAGTGCTCTCTAGGAGGGTCCTGAGTGCTCTCTAGGAGGGTCCTGAGTGCTCTCTCTAGGAAGATCCTGAGTGCTCTCTCTAGGAGGGTCCTGAGTGCTCTCTAGGAGGGTCCTGAGTGCCCTCTCTGTGAGGGTCCTGAGTGCTCTCTCTATGAGGGTCCTGAGTGCTCTCTCTCTAGGAGGGTCCTGAGTGCTCTCTATGAGGGTCCTGGGTGCTCTCTCTATGAGGGTCCTGGGTGCTCTCTCTATGAGGGTCCTGAGTGCTCTCTCTATGAGGGTCCTGAGTGCTCTCTCTATGAGGGTCCTGAGTGCTCTCTCTAGGAGGGTCCTGAGTGCTCTCTCTATGAGGGTCCTGAGTGCTCTCTAGGAGGGTCCTGAGTGCTCTCTCTAGGAGGGTCCTGAGTGCTCTCTCTCTATGAGGGTCCTGAGTGCTCTCTAGGAGGGTCCTGAGTGCTCTCTCTAGGAGGGTCCTGAGTGCCCTCTCTATGAGGGGTCCTGAGTGCTCTCTCTGTGAGGGTCCTGAGTGCTCTCTCTGTGAGGGTCCTGAGTGCTCTCTCTAGGAGGGTCCTGAGTGCTCTCTCTAAGAGGGTCCTGAGTGCTCTCTAGGAGGGTCCTGAGTGCTCTCTCTAGGAGGGTCCTGAGTGCCCTCTCTCTGTGGGGTCCTGAGTGCCCTCTCTGTGAGGTCCTGAGTGCTCTCTGTGGGGTCCTGGTTGCTCTATGGGGTCCTGAGTGCCCTCTCTGTGAGGGTCCTGAGTGCCCTCTCTGTGGGGTCCTGAGTGCTGTCTGTGGGTGCAGGGGCCATGCAGGGTCACATCCTGCTCCGCAGAACCAGCTCCAGGGTCTCTGGGTCCATGGGATCCATGGGGTGCAGGGTCCTGGATCAATGGGGTACAGGGTCCAGGGTCTCTGGGTCCATGGGATCCATGGGGTGCAGGGTGCTGGGTCCTTCATCCATGGGGTGCAGGGTGCTGGGTCCTTGATCCATGGGGTGCAGAGTCCTGGATCCATGGGGTGCAGGGTGCTGGGTCCATGATCCATGGGGTGCAGGCTTGGGGTGCATGGAATCCATGGGATCCATGGGGTGCAGAGGCCTGAATCCATGGGGTGCAGGGTGCTGGGTCCTTGGGGTGCAGGGTCCAGGGTCTCTGGGTCCATGGGATCCATGGGGTGCTGGGTCCTTGAGGTGCTGGGTCCTTGAGGTGTGTGGGATCCATGGGGCTGGATCCGTGGGTCCCTGTGCAGGTGCAGGACGTGACGCTGGAGGCGACGGAGCTGCTGCAGTGGTTGGAGCAGGTGGAGCTGCAGCTCTTCCTGGCGCAGCCGACCTCGGCTCAGCCTGAGGCCACCAAGGAGAAGCTCAACGCTCACCTGGTGAGGAGGCTCCAGGGCTGCAGCCTCATCCTCACTGCAGCCTCATCCCAGGCCCTGCTGCATCCTCACCCTCACTCCTGTTGCATCCTCATCCTCACTCCAGCCTCATCCCAGTCCTGGCTGCATCCCAGTCCCTGCTTTATAGAATCATAGAATCACCAGGTTGGAAGAGACCCACTGGATCATTGAGTCCAACCCTTCCCATCAATCACTAACCCAAGTCCCTCAGCACCTCGTCCACCCGTCCCTTAAACACCTCCAGGGAAGGGGAATCAACCCCCTCCCTGGGCAGCCTATTCCAATGCCCAATGACCCTTTCCGTGAAAATTTTTTTCCTAATGTCCAGCCTGAGCCTCCCCTGGTGGAGCTTGAGGCCATTCCCTCTCGTCCTGTCCCCTGTCCCTTGGGAGAAGAGCCCAGCTCCCTCCTCTCCACAACCTCCTTTCAGGGAGTTGGAGAGAGCAATGAGGTCTCCTCTCAACCTCCCCTTCTCCAGGTCCCTCACAAACTCCTCAGAACCTTCTCCTCCAGCCCCTTCAGAGCTTCGTGGCTCTTCTCTGGACTCTCTCCAGAGCCTCAACATCCTTCTTGTGCTGAGGGGCCCACAACTCAACACAGGATTCAAGGAGCAGCCTCCCCAGTGCTGAGTCCAGAGGGAGAATCACCTCCCTGGCCCTGCTGGTCACACCATTTCTGATCCAAGCCAAGATGCCATTGGCCTTCTTGGCCCCCTGGGCACACTGCTGGCTCATGGTCACTCCCTGTCACCAACCCCTCCAGGTCCTTCTCCTCCAGCCACTTTCCAGCCAGACTTCTCCTGCTCTGGAGCTGCTCAGGGTTGTTGTTTTGCCCCAAGCGCAGGACCCGATGTCTGGGCCTCGTTAACCCTCATCCCATTCAACACAGTAAGAAGGAAGCTAAAAACTTGTGTGGAGACTCTTGGTACAGGCAGCCTCCAAAGCACAGGATTGAGAGCAGAAATCCTCTAAACCCAAAAAACTTCATCCTCCCTGCAGCTGCATCCTAGTCTCTGCTGCATCCTCATCCTCACTCCAGCTCCATCTCAGTCCCTGCTGCATCCTCATCCTCACTCCAGCCTCATCCCAGTCCCTGCTCCATCCCAGTCCCTGCTGCATCCTCATCCTCACTCCAGCCTCATCCCAGTCCCTGCTCCATCCCAGTCCCTGCTGCATCCTCATCCTCACTCTAGCCTCATCCTAGTCCCTGCTCCATCCCAGTCCCTGCTGCATCCTCATCCCAGCTGCATCCTCATCCTCACTCCATCTGCATTCCAGTCCCTCCTGCATCTTCATCCTCACTCCAGCTGCATCCCAGTCCCTTCTTCATCCCAGTCCCTTCTTCATCCCAGTCCCTGCTGCATCCTCATCCCAGCTGCATCCTCATCCTCACTCCAGCTCCATCCCAGTCCCTGCTGCATCTTCATCCTCACTCCAGCTGCATCCCAGTCCCTTCTTCATCCCAGTCCCTGCTGCATCCTCATCCTCACTGCATCCTCATCCCCACTGCATCCTCATCCTCACTCCATCTGCATCCCAGTCCCTCCTGCATCTTCATCCTCACTCCAGCTGCATCCCAGTCCCTTCTTCATCCCAGTCCCTTCTTCATCCCAGTCCCTGCTGCATCCTCATCCTCACTGCATCCTCATCCCAGCTGCATCCTCATCCCTCCTGCATCCTCATCCTCACTCCAGCTGCATCCCAGTCCCTCCTGCATCTTCATCCTCACTCCAGCTGCATCCCAGTCCCTCCTGCATCTTCATCCTCACTCCAGCTGCATCCCAGTCCCTTCTTCATCCCAGTCCCTTCTTCATCCCAGTCCCTGCTGCATCTTCATCCTCCCTGCAGCTTCATCCCAGTCCCTGCTGCATCTTCATCCTCACTCCAGCTGCATCCCAGTCCCTTCTTCATCCCAGTCCCTGCTGCATCTTCATCCTCACTCCAGCTGCATCCCAGTCCCTTCTTCATCCCAGTCCCTTCTTCATCCCAGTCCCTGCCTCGTCCCAGTCCCTGCCTCATCCCAGTCCCTGCTGCCCTCTCCCCATGCCCTGCTGTCCCCTCAGGAGCTGTGCAAGGAGCTGGCCTCGCGGCAGGAGTCCTTCTGGGCCCTGCGGGAGCGGCTGCAGCGCCTGCTGCGCTCGGGCAGCACCGAGCGGCCCTGCAGCACCCAGCACGCCCTGCGCCTGCTGCAGCGCAAGTGGGACAGCGTCCAGGACGAGCTGCAGGAGAGAAAGGTGCAGGGGGACACCTGTGGGATCTGTCGGAGCTGTGGGGGCTGCACTGGGGGCTGCACTGGGAGCTGCAGTTGGGGCTGAGGGAGCTGCACTGGGAGCTGTGGGGGCTGCACTGGGGGCTGCACTGGGAGCTGCGGGAGCTGCAGTTGGAGCTGCGGGAGCTGCAGTTGGGGCTGAGGGAGCTGCACTGGGAGCTGCGGGAGCTGCACTGGGAGCTGCGGGAGCTGCAGTGGGAGGTGTGGGAGCTGCACTGGGAGCTGTGAGAGCTGCACTGGGAGCTGTGGGAGCTGCACTGGGAGCTGTGGGAGCTGTGGGAGCTGCACTGGGAGCTGTGGGAGCTGCACTGGGAGCTGTGGGGCTGCAGTGGGAGCTGTGGGAGCTGCACTGGGAGCTGTGGGAGCTGCACTGGGAGCTGTGGGAGCTCTGGGGCTGCAGTGGGAGCTGCAGGAGCTGCAGTCGGAGCATTGGAAGCTGTGAGAGCTGCTGTGGGAGCTCCAGGAGCTGCAGTGGGAGCTTTGGGAACTCCAGGAGCTGCAGTGGGAGCTGTGGGAGCTGCACTGGGAGCTGTGGGGGCTGCACTGGGGGCTGCACTGGGAGCTGTGGGAGCTGCAGTGGGAGCTGTGGGGCTGCACTGGGAGCTGTGGGAGCTGCAGTGGGAGCTGTGGGGCTGCACTGGGAGCTCTGGGGCTGCACTGGGAGCTGTGGGAGCTGAAGTGGGAGCTGTGGGAGCTCTGGGGCTGCACTGGGAGCTGTGGGAGCTGTGGGAGCTGCAGTGGGAGCTGTGGGAGCTGTACTGGGAGCTGTGGGGCTGCACTGGGAGCTGCGGGAGCTGCAGTGGGAGCTGCGGGAGCTGCAGTTGGGGCTGAGGGAGCTGCACTGGGAGCTATGGGAGCTGCACTGGGAGCTGTGGGAGCTCTGGGGCTGCAGTGGGAGCTGTGGGAGCTGAAGTGGGAGCTGTGGGAGCTGAAATGGGAGCTGCACTGGGAGCTGTGGGAGCTGCACTGGGAGCTGTGGGGCTGCACTGGGAGCTGTGGGAGCTGCAGTGGGAGCTGTGGGAGCTGCAGTGGGAGCTGTGGGGCTGCAGTGGGAGCTGTGGGAGCTGCACTGGGAGCTGTGGGGCTGCACTGGGAGCTGTGGGAGCTGCAGTGGGAGCTGTGGGAGCTGCAGTGGGAGCTGTGGGGCTGCACTGGGAGCTGTGGGAGCTGCACTGGGAGCTGTGGGAGCTGCACTGGGAGCTGTGGGAGCTGTGGGAGCTGAAGTGGGAGCTGTGGGAGCTGCAGTGGGAGCTCTGGGGCTGCACTGGGAGCTGTGGGAGCTGCAGTGGGAGCTGTGGGAGCTGCACTGGGAGCTGTGGGAGCCGTGGGAGCTGTAGTGGGAGCTGTGGGAGCTGCAGTGGGAGCTGTGGGAGCTGCAGTGGGAGCTGTGGGAGCTGCACTGGGAGCTGTGGGAGCTGTGGGGCTGCACTGGGAGCTGTGGGAGCTGCAGTGGGAGCTGTGGGAGCTGTACTGGGAGCTGTGGGGCTGCACTGGGAGCTGTGGGAGCTGCACTGGGAGCTGCGGGAGCTGCAGTTGGGGCTGAGGGAGCTGCACTGGGAGCTGTGGGAGCTGCACCGGGAGCTGTGGGAGCTGCACTAGGAGCTGTGGGAGCTGCATTGGGAGCTGTGGGAGCTGCACTGGGAGCTGTGGGAGCTGCACTGGGAGCTGTGGGAGCTGTGGGGCTGCACTGGGAGCTGTGGGAGCTGCAGTGGGAGCTGTGGGAGCTGTACTGGGAGCTGTGGGGCTGCACTGGGAGCTGTGGGAGCTGCACTGGGAGCTGCGGGAGCTGCAGTTGGGGCTGAGGGAGCTGCACTGGGAGCTGTGGGAGCTGCACCGGGAGCTGTGGGAGCTGCACTAGGAGCTGTGGGAGCTGCATTGGGAGCTGTGGGAGCTGCACTGGGAGCTGTGGGAGCTGCACTGGGAGCTGTAGGAGCTACACCGGGAGCTGCATGAGCTGCAGTTAGAGCTGCATGAGCTGCAGTTAGAGCTCCAGCAGCTGCCTCAGGTCCCCATTATGGCCTCTGTCACCCCCAGGAGCTGCTCTCCGAGGCTCTCTCGGTGGCCACCGAGTTCCAGGGGTCCCTGCGGGAGCTGCAGGGCTGGCTGGACGGGGCCGAGGAGCTGCTGGCGGCCCCCGAGCCCCCCAGCCTCGTCCTGTGCCGCGTGGACGCCCAGATCCAGGAGCACCAGGCGGGTTCCGACCCCGAAAATTCCGCACGCGGCAAACTCCCGAGTTGCGTGAATCCAACTAAAGCCTAATTTCCGCTCCGCAGGTTTTGCTGCAGGAGGCGTCGGCGCAAGGGGAGAAGCTGCGAGGGCTGGAGGCAGCGGCCGCCAGGCTGCAAGGGCTGAGCCGCAAGCCGGACAGGGCCGAAGCGCAGGAGAAGCTGCGGAGGGCGAGGGAGAGGCTGGAGAGGCTGCTGCAGCGAGCGGCCGAGCACCGAGACGCCCTGCGGGAGGCAAGGCAGAGGTGCAAGCAGGTAACGGGGCCGAGACGGAGCTCGGGGAGCGATTCCGAGCATAGAGTCACAGAGCAACCAGGTTGGAAGAGACCCATCGGATCATGGAGTCCGACCATTCCCATCCAACACGAAACCAAGTCCCTCAGGACCTCATCCACACGTCCCTTAAACCTCTCCAGGGATGGTGACTCAACCCCTTCCCCTCTTCCATCACCCAACGACCCTTTTCCATGGAATAGTCCATCCTGGTGGAGCTTGAGGTTGTTCCACCTCGTTCCGTCCCTTGGGAGAAGAGCCCAGCTCCCTCCTCTCTCCACAACCTCCTCTCAGGGAGTTGCAGAGAGCAATGAGGTCTCCCCTCAGCCTCCTCCTCTCCAGGTTCCTCACAGGCTCCTCAGAACCTTCTCCTCCAGTCCCTTCAGAGCTTCGTGACTCTTCTCTGGACTCTCTCCAGAGCCTCAACATCCTTCTTGTGCTGAGGGGCCCAGAACTCAACACAGGATTCAAGGAGCAGCCTCCCCAGTGCTGAGTCCAGAGGGAGAATCCCCTCCCTGGCCATGCTAGTCACACCATTTCTGATCCAAGCCAGGATGCCCTTGGCCTTCTTGGCCCCCTGGGCACACTGCTGGCTCATGGTCAGTCGCTGTCACCAACCCCCCCAGGTCCCTCTCCTCCTGGCAGTTTTCCAGCCAGACTTCTCCCAGTCTGGAGCTCTGCTCAGGGTTGTTGTGCCCCAAGTGCAGGACCCGGCATTTGGCCGTGTTAAACCTCATCCCATTGGACTCAGCCCATGGATCCAGCCTGTTCAGGTCCCTTTGCAGAGCCTCCCGACCCTCCAGCAGATCCACACTTGCACACAGCTCAGTGTCAGCTGCAAACTTGCTAAGGGAGCAGGAACCTCCAGCTCTGGGAGTGATTCCCTGCAGCTCCAGTGCAGCCACAGGGTCTCCCGCAGCTCCTCATCCCCTTTCTTTCTTGCTTCATTGCAGTTCTGTGAGTCTCAGCGGCTGCTGCTGGACTGGATGGAGGAGCTGGAGCGGCAGCTGGAGGAGCCGCAGGACGCGGCCATCACCACCCAGGAGGAGGTCAAGCGGCAACTGGCAGAGCTCAAGGTGAAGTGGTGGTCACGGGGAGGGGGTGCGGAGAGGGGGCTCCCAGCTCCCACATAGAATCATAGAACAACCAGGTTGGAAGAGACCCAGCGGATCTTCTAGTCCAACCATTCCCATCAAACACTAAACCAAGTCCCTCAGGACCTCATGCACCCGTCAAACACCTCCAGGGAAGGGGAATCAACCCCCTCCCTGGGCAGCCTATTCCAATGCCCAATGACCCTTTCTGGGAAAAACCTCCTCCTAATCTCCAGCCTAAATCTCCCCTGGTGGAGCTTGAGGCCATTCCCTCTCGTCCTGTCCCTTGGGAGAAGAGCCCAGCTCCCTCCTCTCCACAACCTCCTTTCAGGTAGTTGGAGAGAGTAATGAGGTCTCCTCTCAGCCTCCTCTTCTCCAGGATAAACCCCCCCAGCTCTCTCAGCCGCTCCTCATCAGGCCTGTTCTCCAGCCCCTTCCCCAGCTTCGTGGCTCAAACAAAGTTTGAGTTGCAGCTCCCACATCCCTGGGGGCAGCTCCCGCATCCCTAGTTGCAGCTCCTGCATCCCTAGTTGCATTCCCACTCCCCAAGGTGCAGCTCCCACATCCCTAATTGCACCTCCTGCATCCCTAATTGCACCCCCAGCATCCCTGGGGTGCAGCAGCCGTACCCCCAGGCACATCCTCTGCATCCCTGGGTGCAGCTCCCGCATCCCAGACTGCAGCTCCCGCATCCCTAGTTGCATCCCCTACATTCCTAATTGCATCTCCTGCATCCCTACTTGCATTCTCACACCCCAGACTGCAGCTCCCGCACCCCTGGGTGCAGCTCCTGCATTCCTAGTTGCATTCTCACACCCCAGACTGCAGCTCCCGCATCCCTAATTGCAGCTCCCACATCCCTGGGTGCAGCTCCCACATCCCTAGTTCCAGCTCCTGCGTCCCTAGTTGCATCCCCTGTGTCCTGTGGTGCAGCTCCCACACCCCAAGGTGCAGCTCCCGCATCCCTGGCTGCAGCTCCCGCATCCCTAAATGCATCTTCTGAATCCCTAGCTGCAGCCCCAGCATCCCGAGTTGCACCTCCCACACCCCAGGGTGCACCTCCCACACCCCAAGGTGCAGCTCCTGCATCCCGAGTTGCACCTCCCACATCCCAGACTGCACCTCCCACACCCCAGACTGCACCTCCCACACCCCAAGGTGCAGCTCCTGCATCCCTAGTTGCACCTCCCACACCCCAGACTGCACCTCCCACACCCCAGGGTGCACCTCCCACACCCCAAGGTGCAGCTCCTGCATCCCGTGTTGCACCTCCCACACCCCAAGGTGCAGCTCCCGCATCCCTAGTTGCATCCCCTGCATCCCTAATTGCATCTCCTGCATCCCTAGTTGCAGCTCCCGCATCCCTGGATGCACCTCCCGCACCTCAGGGTGCCCCTCCCACACCCCAAGGTGCAGCTCCCTCATCCCTAGTTGCACCTCCCACATCCCAGACTGCACCTCCCACACCCCAAGGTGCAGCTCCCACATCCCTAGTTGCATCTCCTGCATCCCTAGTTGCAGCTGCTGCACCCCTGGGTGCACCTCCCACACCCCAGACTGCACCTCCCACACCCCAAGGTGCAGCTCCTGCATCCCTAGTTGCATTCCTTGCATCCTGAGGTGCAGCACTGATACCCCAGAGTGCAACTCCTGCCTCCCTAGTTGCATCCCCTGCATCCCTAATTGCATCTCCTGCATCCCTAGTTGCAGCTCCTGCATCCCTGGATGCACCTCCCGCACTCCTGGGTGCCCCTCCCACACCCCAGACTGCACCTCCCACACCCCAAGGTGCAGCTCCCACATCCCTAGTTGCATCCCCTGCATCCCTAATTGCATCTCCTGCATCCCTAGTTGCAGCTCCCGCATCCCTGGATGCACCTCCCGCACTCCTGGGTGCACCTCCCACACCCCAAGGTGCATCCCCTGCATCCCTGGTCTGCATCAACCCCATCCCTGGCTTCCCTCTCCCCATCTCCCTCGTCCCCGCAGTCTCTGCAGAAGCTGCTGCGCTCCAAGCGTCCCGTGCTGGAGGCGACGCTGCGCGGCGGTCGGGCCTTGCGGGAGCGAGCGCGGCTCCCCGAGGACCTGCAGCCGCTGGAGCTGCAGCTGCGGGAGCTGAAGGAGCGCTGGGACGCGCTGGGCGGCTGCGTGGCCGAGAGGTGAGGCCTGGGTTGGGGTCACAGGGGGTGCCGCAAGCCCTGCAGCCGCCTCGGACCCAGCGACGCAGCCTCCGGGTCTTGCCCCGACAGGCAGCGGCGGCTGGAGGAGCAGCTGCTCTTCTCGGGGAAGTTTGCGGAGGCGCTGCAGGCGCTGCAGGACTGGCTGTTCCGCGCCGAGCCCCAGCTCAGCGAGGACGCCCCCGTGGCCGGAGACCGCGACCTGGTCGGGGACCTCATGGACAAGCACAAGGTGGGGGCGTGGGGATGGATCCCTGCGTCAAATCCTGCGTCAAATCCTGCGTCAAATCCTGCGTCAAATTCCATGCCAGCCCCTGCAGCAGCCCCTGGGAGCTGCAGGCTCTGCAGCAGTACCTAATCCTGCATCAAATCCCACACCAGACCTTGCAGCAGCCCCTGGGAGCTGCAGGAGATGCGGCAGCTGCTGCATCAGCCCCTGTCCTAGTCCCTGCATCTAATCCTGCATCAAATCCTATAAAAGCCCCTGAATCCACCCCTGGCAGCGGCAGGATCTGCAGCAGCTGCTCTCCCGACCCCTGCATCAAAACAAATCTCATCTCCTGCCGCATCTCATCTCCTGCCGCATCTCAACTACTACATCTCATCTCCTGCTCCGTCTCATCTCATCTCCTGCTGCATCTCCTCTCCTTCTGCATTTCCTCCTGCATCTCATCTCCTGCATCTCATCTCCTGCTGCATCTCCTGCATCTCATCTCCTGTATCTCCTGCTGCATCTCTTGCTCCTGCATCTCATCTCATACTCCATCTCATCTCATCTCATCTCATCTCATCTCATCTCATCTCATCTCATCTCATCTCATCTCCTGCTGAATCTCCTTCATCTCATCTCCTGTTGCATCTCATCTCCTGCTGCATCTCCTGCATCTCATCTCTAGTATCTCCTGCTGCATCTCTTGCTCCTGCATCTCATCTCCGCCATCTCATCATCTCCGCCATCTCATCATCTCCTCTCCTTCATCTCCTCTCCTGCTGAATCTCCTCTCCTTCAACTCATCATCTCCTCCTGCATCTCATCTCCTCCTGCATCTCATCTCCTGCCGCATCTCATCTCCTGCTGCATCTCCTCCTGCATCTCATCTCATCTCGTGCTGCATCTCATCTCCTGCTGCATCTCATCTCCTTCATCTCATCTGCTGCATCTCATCTCACCTCCTGTATCTCATCTCATCTCATCTCATCTCATCTCATCTCATCTCATCTCATCTCATCTCATCTCACCTCCTGTATCTCATCTCATCTCATCTCATCTCATCTCATCTCATCTCATCTCATCTCATCTCATCTCATCTCCTGTATCTCATCTCACCTCCTGTATCTCATCTCATCTCATCTCATCTCATCTCATCTCATCTCATCTCCTGTATCTCATCTCACCTCCTGTATCTCATCTCATCTCATCTCATCTCATCTCATCTCATCTCATCTCATCTCATCTCCTGTATCTCATCTCACCTCCTGTATCTCATCTCATCTCATCTCATCTCATCTCATCTCATCTCACCTCCTGTATCTCATCTCATCTCATCTCATCTCATCTCCCCTCCTGTATCTCATCTCATCTCACCTCCTGTATCTCATCTCATCTCATCTCATCTCATCTCATCTCATCTCATCTCATCTCATCTCATCTCATCTCATCATCTCCTTCATCTCTCTCCTGCTGCATCTCTCTCCTGCTGCATCTCTCTCCTGCATCTCATCTCATCTCCTCCATCTCATCTCATCTCTCTCCTGCTCCATCTCATCTCCTGCTCCATCTCATCTGCTCCATCTCACCTCCTGCTGCGTGTCCCCTTTCAGGTGTTCCAGAAGGAGCTGGGGAAGCGCGCCGGCTGCATGAGGATGCTGAAGCGCTCGGTGCGGGAGCTCAGCCGCAGCGGCGGCAGCACAGGCAGCGGATCCAGCGCCGACTCCCAGTGGCTGCAGCGGCAGCTGGAGGAGCTGAGCTCCCGCTGGGACCTGGTCTGCGCCCTCTCCGTCTGCCGACAGGCACGGCTCGAGGCGGCCATGCGGCAGGTGAGGGGGACACAGGAGATGGGTTAGAGAATCATAGAATCACAGAATCACCAGGTAGGAGAAGACCCTTCGGATCGTGGAGTCCAACCCTTCCCATCAATCACTAACCCATGTCCCTCAGCACCTTGTCCACTCATCCCTCAAACACCTCCAGGGATGGTGACTCCATCACCTCCTTCTTCCATCACCTCCTTCTTCCATCACCTCCTTCTTCCATCACCCAATGACCCTTTCCATGAAGATTTTTGTCTCAAGTCCATCCTGACCCTCTCCTGGTGGAGTTGGAAGTTGTTCCACCTCGTCCTGCCCCTTGGGAGAAGATCCCAGCTCCCTCCTCTCCACAACCTCCTCTCAGGGAGTTGCAGAGAGAGCAATGAGCTCTCCCCTCAGCCTCCTCTTCTCCAGGTTCCTCACAAGCTCCTCAGAACCTTCCTCTCCAGCCCCTTCACAGCTTCCTTGCTCTTCTCTGGACTCGCTCCACAGCCTCAACATCCTTCTCGTGGTGAGAGGCTCAGAACTGAGCTCATTGCTCTCTCCAACTCCCTGAGAGGAGGTTGTGGAGAGGAGGGAGCTGGGATCTTCATCCCAAGGGGCAGAACAAGGTGGAACAACCTCAAGCTCCACCAGGATGGAATATTCCATGGAAAAGGGTCTCTGGGGGCTGGAAGAGGGGAAGGGGTTGACTCCCCTTCCCTGGAGGGTTTAAGGGACGGGTGGACGAGGTGCTGAGGGACATGGGTTAGGGATTGATGGGAAGGGTTGGACTCCACGATCCGATGGGTCTCTTCCAACCTGGTGATTCTGTGATTCTATGATTCTGTGATGCTGTGAGGTGGGTGCTGAGCGCGTCTCCGCTCAATCTGCAGGCAGAGGAGTTCCAGACCCTGTCACAGTCCTTCCTGCGCCGCCTCAACGACTCCGAGAGGGCCCTCAAGCTGCTGGACACCTGCCCCAAGGACGAGGACACCCTCCAGCACAGACAGAGCGACCTGCAGGTCAGTCCCTGCAGCCCCAAAGCTCCACCTGCTCCAAGCTGCAGGGAGACCTCTCCTCGAAGCTCTGGGACATGCAGGAGGCTGCAGCCCTTCAGCTCCATGGGAACAGGTTGAATCCATGGGCTGAGACCTAACGGGATGAGGGTTAATGAGGCCAAACGCCTCGTCCTGCACTTGGGGCTCATCGAGCAGGTCCAGGCTTGGGGAAGAGCAGCTGGAAAGGTCCCTGGAGGAGAAGGACCTGGGGAGATTGGTTGAAGAGGAGGCAGCAGGGGCCCAGGTGGCCAAGGAGGCCCAAGGGCATCTTGGCTTGGAGCAGAGCCGGTGTGGCCAGCAGGGCCAGGGAGGGGATTGATGGACTCGGGGAGGCCACAGCTCCAACCTCAGCTCAGCTTTGGGCTCCGAGAAGGACCTTGAGGCTGTGGAGTGAGTGCAGAGAAGAGCAACGAAGCTCTGAAGGGGCTGGAGAGGAAGGTTCTGAGGAGCCTGTGAGGAACCTGGAGGAGAAGAGGAGGCTGAGGGGAGACCTCATTGCTCTCTCCAACTCCCTGAGAGGAGGTTGTGGAGAGGAGGGAGCTGGGATCTTCTCCCAAGGGACAGGACGAGGTGGAACAACCTCAAGCTCCACCAGGATGGACACCAGGATGGAATATTCCATGGGAAAGGGTCATTGGGTGATGGAAGAGGAAGGTGATGGAGTCATCATCCCTGGAGAGGTTTAAGGGACGAGTGGACGAGGTGCTGAGGGACATGGGTTGGTGATTGATGGGGATGGTTGGACTCCATGATCCGATGGGTCTCTTCCAACCTGGTTGTTCTATGATTCTATGATTCAATGACCCGATGGGTCTTCTCCAACCCAATCCTATTCTCCCTGGGGGTGTCGGTAGGAGCTGCAGGAGTCTCTGCAGTGCCAGCAGCTGGAGCTGGAGTGCATCTCGTCACTGGCCGACGAGATCCTCAGCGCCTGCCACCCCGATGCCGTCATCCCCGTCCGCTCCTGCGTGGCCGACGCCGCCGGACGCTTCCAGGAGGTGAGTTGCATCCCTCAACAACCCTGAGCAGAGCTCCAGACTGGGAGAAGTCTGGCTGGAAAACTGCCAGGAGGAGAGGGACCTGGGGGGGTTGGTCGACAGCGACTGACCATGAGCCAGCAGTGTGCCCAGGGGGCCAAGAAGGCCAAGGGCATCCTGGCTTGGATCAGAAATGGTGTGACCAGCAGGGCCAGGGAGGTGATTCTCCCTCTGGACTCAGCACTGGGGAGGCTGCTCCTTGAATCCTGTGTTGAGTTGTGGGTCCCTCAGCACAAGAAGGATGTTGAGGCTCTGGAGAGAGTCCAGAGAAGAGCAATGAGGCTGGTGAAGGGGCTGGAGAACAGGCCCTATGAGGAGCGTCTGAGAGAGCTGGGGGGGGTTATCCTGGAGAAGAGGAGGCTGAGAGGAGACCTCATTGCTCTCTCCAACTCCCTGAGAGGAGGTTGTAGAGAGGAGGGAGCTGGGCTCTTCTCCCAAGGGACAGGGGACAGGACAAGAGGGAATGGCCTCAAGCTCCACCAGGGGAGATTTAGGCTGGAGATTAGGAGGAGGTTTTTCACAGAAAGGGTCATTGGGCATTGGAATAGGCTGCCCAGGGAGGGGGTTGATTCCCCTTCCCTGGAGGTGTTTAAGGGACGGGTGGGTGAGGTCTTGAGGGACTTGGTTTAGTGTTTGATAGGAATGGTTGGACTCGATGATCCGCTGGGTCCCTCCCAACCTGGTTGTTCTATGATTCTGTGATTCAAACCATCCCATGGGCACAACCCAGTGCCTTCCCGGCTGACGGAGATGCTGGTCGGGTTGCAGGTGCAGGTCCTGGTGCAGCGTGAGGCCGAGCGGCTGCGGGCGCAGGCGTCACGGTTGGCGGCCGAGCGGGAGGAGGCCTCGCGGCTGCTGGAGTGGTTGGCGGCGGCCGAGGAGGCGCTGGGGCTGCGGCAGCAGGAGCCGCTGCCGGAGGAGGCCGAGGCGCTGCAGGAGCTCTGCGAGCAGCATGCGGTGAGGAGGTTGGAGGGGGTGGAAGGGGCTCCTCTGGTGTCTTATGCCCAAACCGAGAGATGCAGCTGCTGCGGCAGCATCTTAGACACCTGCCAAGAGCTGCATCCCAGCCCCTCGAGCTGCATCCCAGCCCCTCGAGCTGCATCTTGGACCTTTGAGTTGCATCCAAGTCCTTTGAGCTCCATCCCAGCCCCTTTGAGCTCCATCCCAGCCCCTTGGAGCAGCCTCTCAGCCCCTTGGAGCAGCCTCTCAGCCCCTTGGAGCAGCCTCCCAGCCCCTTGGAGCTGCATCCAACTCCTTTGAGCTGCGTCCAAGTCCTTTGAGCTGCATCCCAGCCCTTTGTGCTGCATCCCAGCCCTTGGAGCAGCCTCTCAGCCCCTTGGAGCAGCCTCCCAGCCCCTTGGAGCTGCATCCCAGCCCTTGGAGCTTCATCCCAGCCCTTTGTGCTGCATCCCAGCCCTTGGAGCTGCATCTTAGACCTTTGAGTTGCATCCAAGTCCTTTGAGCTCCA
This sequence comes from Coccyzus lansbergi, assembly GCA_033558105.1. Taxonomy (NCBI): domain Eukaryota; kingdom Metazoa; phylum Chordata; class Aves; order Cuculiformes; family Coccyzidae; genus Coccyzus; species Coccyzus lansbergi. The sequence continues at coordinate 42,624 of JAUMJK010001192.1, forward strand.
TCCCAGCCCCTTCGAGCTGCATCCCAGCCCTTGGAGCAGCCTCCCAGCCCCTTGGAGCTGCATCTCAGCCCTTGGAGCTTCATCCCAGCCCTTTGTGCTGCATCCCAGCCCTTGGAGCTGCATCCAACTCCTTTGAGCTGCGTCCAAGTCACTTGAGCTGCATCCAAGTCCTTCGAGCTGCATCCCAGCCCTTTGTGCTCCATCCCAGCCCCTTTCAGCTCCATCCCAGCCCCTTGGAGCAGCCTCTCAGCCCCTTGGAGCAGCCTCCCAGCCCTTGGAGTTGCATCCAACTCCTTTGAGCTGCGTCCAAGTCACTTGAGCTGCATCCAAGTCCTTCGAGCTGCATCCAAGTCCTTCGAGCTGCATCCCAGCCCTTGGAGCAGCCTCCCAGCCCCTTGGAGCAGCCTCCCAGCCCTTGGCGCTGCATCCCAGCCCTTGGAGCTGCATCCCAGCCCTTGGAGCTGCATCCCAGCCCTTGGAGCTGCATCCCAGCCATTGGAGCTGCATCCAACTCCTTTGAGCTGCGTCCAAGTCACTTGAGCTGCATCCCAGCCCTTTGAGCTCCATCCCAGCCCTTTGTGCTGCATTCCAGCCCTTGGAGCTGCATCCAACTCCTTTGAGCTGCGTCCAAGTCACTTGAGCTGCATCCAAGTCACTTGAGCTGCATCCCAGCCCTTTGTGCTGCATCCCAGCCCCTCCAGCTGCATCCCAGCCCTGCAGCAGCTTCCACGCACTCCAGGAGCTGCAGCCTGAGCGTCCGCGCGTTCCCGCAGGTCTTCCTGGAGGAGCTGAACCGCAAGCAGCCCGAGGTGGAGCGAGTCACCAAGAGCTGCAAGAAGGCGGCGGCGGCAGAGCCAGGGACGCCGGCCGCTCGGCGCTTGGCTGCACGTAAGCCTCCTCCTCCTCCTCGCACCTTGGGATGCAACCTGGAACCCCTCGAGATGCATCCCAGCGCCTCCAGCTGCATCCCAGCGCCTCCAGCTGCATCCTAGCCCTTGAGATGCTTCCTAGACCTTGGAGCTGCATCCCAGCCCCTCGAGCAGCATCCTAACCCCTCGAGATGAATCCCAAACCCTTGAGATGCATCCCAACCCCTCGAGATGCATCCCAGCTTCTTGAGTTGCATCCCCAACCCTCCAGCTGCATCCCAACCCCTTGAGCAGCATCCCAGCTTCTCAAGCAGCATCCCAGCTCCTCCAGCCTCATCCCAGCTCCTCCAGCTGCATCCCAGCTCCTTGAGCAGCATCCCAACCCCTCCAGCTGCATCCCAGCTCCTTGAGTTGCATCCCCAACCCTCCAGCTGCATCCCAGCCCCTTGAGCAGCATCCCAACCCCTCGAGCAGCATCCTAACCCCTCGAGATGAATCCCAACCCCTTGAGATGCATCCCAGCTCCTTGAGCTGCATCCCAGCCCCTCCAGCTGCATCCCAACCCCCTGAGCAGCATCCCAGCTTTTCAAGCAGCATCCCAGCCCCTCCAGCCTCATCCCAGCTCCTCCGGCTGCATCCCAGCCCCTTGAGCAGCATCCCAGCTCCTTGAGATGCATCCCAACCCCTTGAGCAGCATCCCAGCTCCTTGAGTTGCATCCCCAATCCTCCAGCTGCATCCCAACCCCTCGAGCAGCATCCCAACCCCTCGAGCAGCATCCCAGCCCCTTGAGATGCATCCCAGCCCCTCGAGCAGCATCCTAACCCCTCGAGATGAATCCCAACCCCTCGAGATGCATCCCAGCTCCTTGAGCTGCATCCCAGGCCCTCCAGCTGCATCCCAACCCCTTGAGCAGCATCCCAGCTTCTCAAGCAGCATCCCAGCCCCTCCAGCCTCATCCCAGCTCCTCCGGCTGCATCCCAGCCCCTTGAGCAGCATCCCAACCCCTCGAGCTGCATCCCAGCTCCTTGAGATGCATCCCAGCTCCTTGAGATGCATCCCAGCCCCTCGAGATGCATCCCAACCCCTTGAGCTGCATCCCAACCCCTCCAGCTGCATCCCAGCTCCTTGAGCAGCATCCCAACCCCTCGAGCTGCATCCCAGCTCCCCAAGATGCATCCCAGCCCTTGGAGCTGCATCCCAGCCCCTCAAGCTGTGTCACAACCCCTTGAGCTGCATCCCAGTTCTTAGAGCTGCATCCCAGCTCCTCCAACTGCACCCTCACTGCTTTCCCCACAGGTCACCGCAGCACGGGGAAGGCGCAGGGCATGTCGATGACTCCACCGGAGGCTCTGGAGCCACTGACTCTGCCAGCAGCACAGCTCCTGCAGCGCTGGCAGCAGCTCTGGCTGAATGCACTGGAGAGGCAGTACCGGCTGGAGACGGCACAGCAGAGACTGCGAGAGGTAGGGAGGTGGTTGCATCCCTCTGGCTCCATCCCTGAGGGCAGAGGTGGCTGAATCCTTGTGGATGGAGGTGGTTGAATCCCTTTGGCTGAATCCCTGTGGATGGAGGTGATTGCATCCCTTTAGCTCCATCCCTGAGGACAGAGGTGGCTGAATCCTTGTGGATGGAGCTGGTTGAATCCCTTTGGCTGAATCCCTGTGGATGGAGGTGATTGAATCCCTTTGGCTGAATCCCTGAGGACAGAGGTGGCTGCATCCTCGGGGATGGAGGTGGTTGAATCCCTTTGGCTCCATCCCTGAGGGCAGAGGTGGCTGAATCCTTGAGGATGGAGGTGGTTGAATCCCTTTGACTGAATCCCTGTGGATGGAGGTGGTTGAATCCCTTTGGCTCCATCCCTGTGGATGGAGGTGGTTGAATCTCTTTGGTTCCGTTCCTGAGGTCAGAGGTGGCTGAATCCTTGTGGATGGAGATGGTTGAATCCCTTTGGCTGAATCCCTGTGGCTGGAGGTGGTTGAATCCCTTTGACTGAATCCCTGTGGATGGAGGTGGTTGCATCCCTTTAGCTCCATCCCCAAGGGCAGAGGTGGCTGCATCCCTGTGGATGGAGCTGGTTGAATCCCTTTGGCTGAATCCCTGTGGATGGAGGTGGTTGAATCCCTTTGGCTCCATCCCTGAGGGCAGAGGTGGCTGCATCCTCGGGGATGGAGGTGGTTGAATCCCTTTGGTTCCGTTCCTGAGGTCAGAGGTGGCTGAATCCTTGTGGATGGAGCTGGTTGAATCCCTTTGGCTGAATCCCTGTGGATGGAGGTGGTTGAATCCCTTGAGCTCCATCCCTGAGGACAGAGGTGGTTGCATCTCTGTGGATGGAGGTGGATGCAGCCCTGTGGCTGAATCCCTGTGGATGGAGCTGGTTGAATCCCTTTGGCTGAATCCCTGTGGCTGGAGGTGGTTTCATCCCTCTGGCTGCATCCCTGCCCGGCCTTAACCCCCTCCTGCCCGGTCTCCCGCAGCTGGCGGAGTTCTCCCACTTCGACGTGGGGCTGTGGCGGCAGCGCTACCTGCAGTGGATCTCGCAGATGAAGTCCCGGGTCCTCGACGTCTTCCGCAGCATCGACCGGCACCAGGACGGCCGTGTCAGCCTCCGCGACTTCGTCCAGGGCGTCCTGGCCTCCAGTGAGTGGCCCTCACCCCCTCCAGTTGATGAGGGAAGGGTAATGGGAGGCACTGGGATGGGGCTGATGGAGATCCCGGCCTGTTAATGGCATGAGGTTGAACACGGCCAAATGCCGGGTCCTGCACTTGGGCCACAACAACCCTGAGCAGAGCTCCAGACTGGGAGAAGCCTGACTGGAAAACTGCCAGGAGGAGAGGGACCTGGGGGGGTTGGTCGACAGCGACTGACCATGAGCCAGCAGTGTGCCCAGGGGGCCAAGAAGGCCAATGGCATCCTGGCTTGGATCAGAAACGGTGTGACCAGCAGGGCCAGGGAGGGGATTCTCCCTCTGGACTCAGCACTGGGGAGGCTGCTCCTTGAATCCTGAGTTCTGGGCCCCTCAGCACAAGAAGGATGTTGAGGCTCTGGAGAGAGTCCAGAGAAGAGCAACGAGGCTGGTGAAGGGGCTGGAGAACAGGCCCTATGAGGAACGGCTGAGAGAGCTGGGGGGGTTTATCCTGGAGAAGAGGAGGCTGAGAGGAGACCTCATTACTCTCTACAACTACCTGAAAGGAGGTTGTGGAGAGGAGGGAGCTGGGCTCTTCTCCCAAGGGACAGGACGAGAGGGAATGGCCTCAGGCTCCGCCAGGGGAGATTTAGGCTGGAGATTAGGAGGAGGTTTTTCCCAGAAAGGGTCATTGGGCATTGGAATAGGCTGCCCAGGGAGGGGGTTGATTCCCCTTCCCTGGAGGTGTTTAAGGGACGAGTGGATGAGGTCTTGAGGGACTTGGTTTAGTGTTTGATGGGAATGGTTGGACTAGAAGATCCAATGGGTCTCTTCCAACCTGGTTGTTCTGTGATTCTATGATTCTATGTGTTCCCCAACTCACCCCGTGCAGCCTTTCCCACCAATGCTCTGGAGATGGAGGCAGTGGCCAGCGCCTTCGACCTCAACGGTGACGGCTTCATCGACTACTACGAGTTTGTCAGCGCCCTCCACCCCAACCGCGACCCCCTGCGGCGCGGAGCTGACGCCGAGCAGATCCAGGACGAGGTGGGAAGGGGCCGAGGGAGCTGAGGGGCAAGGGGTGGGGGGTACAGTTCATGGGGTCACCCTCCTCCCAACGTCTTCATCGATGAGCTGAGCGAGTCTGGGGGTCACCCTGAGCCGGGTGGGAGCTCCTGGAGGGGTTTGAGGGTCTCCAGAGGGACCTGAGCTGCTTGGATCCATGGGATGAGACCAATGGGATGAGGATTAAGGAGGCCCAAATGCCAAGTCCTGCACTTGGGGCTCATCAAGCAGCTCCAGATTTGGGGAAGAGCAGCTGGAAAGGTCCCTGGAGGAGGAGGAGAAGGAGCTGGAGGGGTTGGTTAAAGAGGAGCCAGCGGTGGCCAAGGTGGCCAAGGTGGCCTGGATGAAGGCATCAAGGGTGACCTGAGCGAGTCTGGGGGTGACACTGAGCTGGGTGGGAGCTGCTGGAGGAGTTGGAGGGTCTCCAGAGGGACCTGAGCTGGTTGGATCCACGGGATGAGACCAACGGGATGAGGGTTAATGAGGCTGAATGGTGAGTCCTGCCCTTGGGGCTCATCGAGGAGCTTCAGGCTTGGGGAAGAGCAGCTGGAAAGGTCCCTGGAGGAGGAGGAGGAGAAGGAGCTGGGGGGGTTGGTTGAAGAGGAGCCAGCAGAGGCCCAGGTGGCCACGAAGGCCAAGGGCATCTTGGCTTGGAGCAGAGCCGGCGTGGCCAGCAGGGCCAGGGAGGGGATTGATGGACTCGGTGAGGCCACAGCTCCAATCTCAGCTCAGGGTTGGGCTCCTCACCCTGAAAAGGATCTTGAGGGGCTGGAGCGAGTGCAGAGAAGAGCAACGAAGCTGGTGAAGGGGCTGGAGAACAAGTTTGTGGGACCTGATGTTGTTTCTCCTGGAAGAAGAGGAGGCTGAGGGGAGAGCTCATTGCTCTCCAACTCCCTGAGAGGAGGTTGTGGAGAGGAGGGAGCTGGGCTCTTCTCCCAAGGGACAGGAAGAGAGGGAATGGCCTCAAGCTCCACCGGGGGAGGCTCAGGATGGACATCAGGATGAAATTTTTCCTGGAAATGGTCATTGTGCAGTGTCAGAGGCTGCCCAGGGAGGGGGTTGACTCACCTTCCCTGGAGGGTTTAAGGGATGGGTGGACGAGGTGCTGAGGGACATGGGTTAGTGATTGATGGGAAGGGTTGGACTCGATGATCCGATGGGTCTCTTCCAACCTGGTGATTCTGTGATTCTGTGATAGAGAAGGTTCAAAACATGAGGGGCTGGGGTGCAGGGGGAGCCGTGGTGGATGGGACTGGGGTGCATGGAGGGACTGGGGAGAATGGAGGAGCTGGAGTGGATGGAGGGACTGGGGAGAATGGAGGAGCTGGAATGCATGGAGCTGGGGTGCATGGAGGAGCTGCATTTCAGGCAGGTCGTGGTGCACTTGGGGTCAGTTCCAAAACTCCCAGTTTCACCAGCCCCAGTTGCATCAATTCCAGTTGCACCAGTCCCAGTTGCACCAGTCCCACTTGCACCAGCCCCAGTCGCACCCATCCCTGTTACATCAGCCCAGTTGCAGCAGCTCCAGTTGCACCAGTCCCACTTGCACCAGTCCCAGCTGCACCAGCCCCAGTTGCATGAGTCCCAGTTGCAGCAGTCCCAGTTGCAGCAGTCCCAGTTCCACCCATCCCTGTTACATCAGCCCAGTTGCACCAGTCCCAGTTGCACCAGTCCCAGTCGCACCCATCCCTGTTACATCAGCCCAGTTGCAGCAGCTCCAGTTGCAGCAGCCCCAGTTGCACCAGCCCCAGTTGCATGAGTCCCAGCTGCACCAGCCCCAGTTGCACCAGTCCCAGCTGCACCAGTCCCACTTGCAGCAGCCCCAGTCGCACCCATCCCTGTTTCACCAGCCCCAGTTGCACCAGCCCCAGTTACACCAGTCCCAGCTGCACCAGCCCCAGTTGCACCAGTCCCAGCTGCACCAGTCCCACTTGCAGCAGCCCCAGTCGCACCCATCCCTGTTTCACCAGCCCCAGTTGCACCAGCCCCAGTTACACCAGTCCCAGCTGCACCAGCCCCAGTTGCACCAGTCCCAGCTGCACCAGTCCCACTTGCACCAGCCCCAGTCGCACCCATCCCTGTCACATCAGCCCAGTTGCAGCAGCCCCAGTTGCAGCAGCCCCAGTTGCACCAGTCCCAGCTGCACCAGCCCCAGTTGCACCAGTCCCAGCTGCACCAGTCCCACTTGCAGCAGCCCCAGTCACACCCATCCCTGTTACATCAGCCCAGTTGCAGCAGCCCCAGTTGCACCAGTCCCAGCTACACCAGCCCCAGTTGCACCAGTCCCAGCTGCACCAGTCCCACTTGCACCAGCCCCAGTCGCACCCATCCCTGTCACATCAGCCCAGTTGCAGCAGCCCCAGTTGCACCAGTCCCAGCTGCACCAGCCCCAGTTGCACCAGTCCCAGCTGCACCAGTCCCACTTGCAGCAGCCCCAGTCACACCCATCCCTGTCACATCAGCCCAGTTGCACCAGTCCCAGCTGCACCAGTCCCAGTCGCACCTATCCCTGTTACATCAGCCCAGTTGCAGCAGCCCCAGTAGCATCAACCCCAGCTGCACCAGCCCCAGTTGCATGAGTCCCAGCTGCACCAGTCCCAGCTGCACCAGTCCCAGCTGCACCAGTCCCACTTGCAGCAGCCCCAGTCGCACCCATCCCTGTTACATCAGCCCAGTTGCAGCAGCTCCAGTTGCACCAGTCCCAGCTGCACCAGTCCCACGAGGCTGAGGTGCTGCCTGTCCCCCACAGGTCAACCGGCAGGTAGCTCAGTGCAGCTGCACCAAACGCTTCCAAGTGGAGCAGATCAGCGCCAACCGCTACCGGGTGAGTTGAAAACACACGCACAGCCTCCTCGGCCTCTCCCCTGAGGCTGGATTTGCAACCCCGGGATGGCAGGAGGCTCCGCAGCCTCCCCTGCAGCTCTCCCCTGGGTCCTCCCGCAGTTCGGGGAGTCTCAGCAGCTGCGGATGGTGCGCATCCTGCGCAGCACCTTGATGGTGAGAGTCGGGGGCGGCTGGATCGCGCTCGACGAGTTCCTGGTCAAGAACGACCCCTGCCGAGGTGGGTGAACCAGGCCCAGTTTGCACCAGCCCCAGTTGCACCAGCCCCAGTTGCTCCAGTCCCAGTCGCATCAGCCCCAGTTGCACCAGCCCCAGTTGCACCAGTCCCAGTCGCATCAGTCCCAGTTGCACCAGTCCCAGTTCCATAAGTCCCAGCTGCATGAGCCCCGGTTCTACCAGTCACAGTTCCATCAGCCCCAGTTGCACCCGTCCCTGTTTGCACCAGTCCCAGTAGCATCTGTCCCAGTTGCATCAGTCCCACTTGCACCAGACCCAGTTGAATCAGCCCCAGCAGCATCTGTCCCAGTTGCACCAGTCCCAGTAGCATCTGTTCCAGTTGCACCAGACCCAGTTGCATCAGCCCCAGCTGCACCAGTCCCAGTCGCACCAGCCCCAGTTGCACCAGCCCCAGTTGCACCAGTCCCAGTCGCATCAGTCCCACTTGCACCAGCCCCAGTTGCACCAGCCCCAGTTGCACCAGCCCTAGTAGAACCAGTCCCAGTCGCACCAGCCCCAGTTGCACCAGTCCCAGTTGCACCAGCCCCAGTTGCACCAGTCCCAGTTCCATAAGTCCCAGCTGCATGAGCCCCGGTTCCACCAGTCACAGTTCCATCAGCCCCAGTTGCACCCGTCCCTGTTTGCACCAGTCCCAGTAGCATCTGTCCCAGTTGCATCAGTCCCACTTGCACCAGGCCCAGTTGAATCAGCCCCAGCAGCATCTGTCCCAGTTGCACCAGTCCCAGTAGCATCAGCCCCAGCTGCACCAGTCCCAGCTGCACCATTCCCAGCTGCACCAGTCCCAGTTCCATAACTCCCAGTTGCACCAGTCCCAGTTGCATGAATCCTAGTTGCATGAGTCCCAGTAGCATCAGCCCCAGTCGCACCAGTCCCAGTTGCACCAATCCCAGTTGCATAAGTCTCAGTTGCATGAGTCCCAGTTGCACCAGTCCCGCTTGCACCACCCCCAGTAACATCTGTCCCAGTTGCACCAGTCCCACTTGCATCAGCCCCAGTCGCACCAGCCCCAGTCACACCAGCCCCAGTCGCACTAGTCCCAGTAGCATCAGTCCCAGTTCCATAACTCCCAGTTGCATCAGTCCCAAATGTACCAGCCCCAGTAGCATCTGTCCCAGTTGCACCAGTCCCACTTGCACCAGTCCCAGTAGCACCAGTCCCAGTAGCACCAGTCGCAGTTGCATCAGTCCCAGTAGCACCAGTCCCAGTAGCACCAGTCCCAGTAGCATCAGTCCCGTTGCATCAGTCCCAGTTCCATAACTCCCAGTTGCACCAGCCCCAGTCGCACCAGTCCCAATTCCATAAGTCCCAGTTGCATGAGCCCCGGTTGCACCAGCCCCAGACTGCACCAGTCCCGGTTGCAGCAGTCCCAGTTATATCAACCCCAGTAGCACCAGTCCCAGTTGCATGAGTCCCAGTTGCACCATTCCCAGTTGCATCAGCCCCAGTTGCACCATTCCCAGTTGCATGAGTCCCAGTAGCACCATTCCCAGTTGCATGAGTCCCAGTTGCACCATTCCCAGTTGCATCAGCCCCAGTTGCACCATTCCCAGTTGCATGAGTCCCAGTAGCACCATTCCCAGTTGCATGAGTCCCAGTTGCACCATTCCCAGTTGCATCAGCCCCAGTTGCACCATTCCCAGTTGCATGAGTCCCAGTAGCACCATTCCCAGTTGCATGAGTCCCAGTTGCACCATTCCCAGTTGCATCAGCCTAGTTGCACCAGTCCCAGTCGTATCAGTCCCAGTTGCATGAGGCCCAAGTTGCATCAGTCCCAATTCCATAACCCCCAGTTGCACCAGTCCCAGTTGCATCAGCCCCAGCTGCACCAATCCCAGTTCCATAACTCCCAGTTGCACCAGTCCCAGTTGCAGCAGCCCCAGCTGCACCAGCCCCAGTTCCATAACTCCCAGTTGCATGAGTCCCAGTTGCAAGAGCTCCAGCTCCATAACTCCCAGTTGCATCGGTCCCAATTCCATAACTCCCAGTTGCATGAGTCTCAGTTGAATGAGTCCCAGTTGCAGCAGCCCCAGCTGCACCAGTCCCAGTTCCATAAGTCCCAGTTGCAAGAGCTCCAGTTCCATAACTCCCAGTTGCATCGGTCCCAATTCCATAACTCCCAGTTGCATGAGTCTCATTTGAATGAGTCCCAGTCGCAGCAGCCCCAGCTGCACCAGTCCCAGTCGCACCAGTTCCATAACTCCCAGTCGCACCAGTCCCAGTTCCATCACTCCCAGTCTCACCATCCTTGCAGTCAAGGGCCGAACCAACCTGAAGATCAACGAGAAGTACCTGAGCGCCGACTCCTCCTTCTCGCGCTGCAGCGGCAACCCCTCTCCTCCTCCTCCTCCTCCCTTCAAGCCTCTGTCCCGCAGCCGCTCCAACTCCAGCCTCAGCCTCTGCAGCACCAGCGCCTCTGCCCCCACTAGCCCCTCGGCCAGGAAGGTAGCCACCCCCGAGCCCTACTCCATGCAGCCGCTGCAGCCGCCGCAGCCGCTGTGTCCACTGCACCCACTGCATCCACTCAGAAGAGAGGATGAAGAGAGAAGAGAATGAGGAGAGAAGAGAATGAGGAGAGGAAGAGGATGAGGATGAGGAGAGGATGAGGAGAGGAGAGGATGAGGATGAAGATGAGGAGAGAAGAGGATGAGGATGAAGATGAGGAGAGGAGAGGATGAGGATGAGGAAAGGATGAGAAGAGGATGAGGATGAAGATGAGGATGAGGAGAGATGAGGATGAGGAGAGAAGAGGATGAGGATGAGGAAGAGGATGAGAAGAGGATGAGGATGAGGAGAGAAGAGGATGAGGATGAAGATGAGGAGAGAAGAGGATGAGGATGAGGAAAGGATGAGGATGAGAAGAGGATGAGGAGAGAAGAGGATGAGGAGAGGAGAGGGAGAGGATGAGGAAAGAAGAGGATGACAATGAGGAAGAGGATGAGAAGAGGATGAGGATGAGGAGAGGAGGATGAGGAGAGGAGAGGATGAGGAGAGGAGAGGATGAGGATGAGAAGAGGATGAGGAGAGAAGAGGATGAGGAGAGGAGAGGGAGAGGATGAGGAAAGAAGAGGATGACAATGAGGAAGAGGATGAGAAGAGGATGAGGATGAGGAGAGAAGAGGATGAGGAGAGGAGAGGATGAGGATGAGGAGAGAAGAGGATGAGGATGAAGATGAGGAGAGAAGAGGATGAGGATGAGGAAAGGATGAGGAGAGGAGAGGATGAGAAGAGGATGAGGAGGAGGATGAGGAGAGAAGAGGATGAGGAGAGAAGAGGAGAGGATGAGGAGAGAAGAGGATGAGGAGAGGAGAGGAGAGGAGAGGAGAGGATGAGGAAAATGATGAGGAGAGGATGAGGATGAGAGGAGAGAAGAGGATGAGGAGAGAAGAGGATGAGGAGAGAATGAAGATGAGGATGAGGATGATGAGAGGATGAGGAGAGGATGCAGCGGATGCGGCGGATGCAGCGGATGCATCCGCTGAGCTGTCTCTCTCTTGCAGCTGGTGCTGCGGCGCACGCGCTCCGGGGATCGCTGCTCCCGCTCCCGCAGCTCCTTGCTGCCCGACGGGGCCGAACTGCCCTTCTCGGCCGCCCGGGAGGCACCGAGGGCGGCTGCGGCCACGGCAGGTGAGGGGTGAGGGTTGGAGGGAGGCCTATCCTGTCCTAATCCAATCCTATCCTAATCCAATCCTATCCTATCCCCTCCTCTCCGAATCCAAATCCTCATCTTCTCCTCATCCTCTCCTCTCTGAATCCTCATCCTCATCCCCTCCTCTTCCTCTCCTCATCCTCTCCTCTCCAAATCCGAATCCTCATCCTCTCTTCATCATCCTCATCCTCTCCTCTCCTCATCCTCATCCTCTTCCTCTCCTCATCCTCTCCTCATCATTCTCCTCTTCCTCTCCTCTTCCTCTCCTCATCCTCTCCTCTCCTCATCCTCATTCTCTCTTCATTATCCTCATCCTCTCCTCATCCTCATCCTCTTCCTCTCCTCATCCTCTCCTCATCATTATCCTCATCCTCTCCTCATCCTTTCCTCATCCTCTTCTCTCCTTATTCTCTTCTCTCCTCATCCTCTCCTCTCCTCATTCTTTCCTCATCCTCATCCTCTCTTCTCCTCATCCTCATCCTCTCCTCATCCTCTTCTCTCCTCATCCTCATCCTCTTCTCTCCTCATCCTCATCCTCTCCTCATCCTTTCCTCATCCTCATCCTCTTCTCTTCTCTCCTCAGCCTCTCCTCTCAACCTCTTCTCTCCTCATCCTCATCCTCTTCTGTCCTCATCATTTTCCTTGTTCCCTCCTCATCGTTTTCCTCATCCTCTCCTCTCCTCATCCTCTTCTCTCCTCATCCTCATCTTGTCCTCATCTTCCCTTCTCATCCTCATCCTCATCCTCTTCTCTCCTCATTCTCTTCTCTCCTCATCCTCTCCTCATCCTCAACCTCATCCTCTCCTCATACTCATCCTTTCCTAATCTTCATCCTCTCCTCTCCTCATCCTCATCTTCATCCTCTCCTCATCATCTTCCCTTCTCATCCTCATCCTCTTCTCTCCTCATCCTCTCCTCTCCTCATCCTAATCCTCTTCCCTCCTCATTCTCTCCTCTCCTCTCCTCTCCTCTCCTCTCCTCTCCTCTCCTCTCCTCCCTTGTCCTAATCCTAATCCTAATCCTAATCCTAATCCTAATCCTAATCCTCACCCTATCCTAATCCTCATCCTAACCCCTCTCCCTCCCTTGCAGAGCCCCCCGAGGGGTCTCCCCGGCAGCCGCGCAGCCCCTGCCGCTGAGCCCCAGCTCCGCACCCTGCCCCCTCATCCACCCCCTGCTCAGGACCCTGTGCCGCGAAGCTGCAGCCTCATCCCCCTCCGTGGGGCTCCAGGACCCCCCAAAGAGGTCCCCCAGACCCCCTGCAGCACCCGGACCCAGCTTGGATGCAAAATCCCCTTGGACCTCAAAAAAATCCGTGGAGTGGGATGCAACCTGGAGCATCCTGGAGCTGCAGAGTCAACCTGGAGAATCCTGGAGCTGCAGAATGAGCTCTGAGCATCCTGGAACTGCAGAGTCGGTTTGGAGAATCAACCTGGAGCTGCAGAATGAGCTCTGAGCATCCTGGAGCTGCAGAGTCGGTTTGGAGAATCAACCTGGAGCTGCAGAATCAGCTCAGACCATCCTGGAGCTGCAGAGTCAGCTCTGAGCATCAACCTGGAGCTGCAGAATCATCTTGGAGCTGCAGAGTCAGCTCTGAGCATCAACCTGGAGCTGCAGAGTCAGCTCTGAGCATCCTGGAGCTGCAGAATCAGCTCTGAGCATCAACCTGGAGCTGCAGAATCAGCTCAGACCATCCTGGAACTGCAGAGTCAGTTTGGAGAATCAACCTGGAGCTGCAGAATCAGCTCTGAGCATCCTGGAGCTGCAGAATCAGCTCTGAGCATCAACCTGGATCTGCAGAATCAGCTCAGAGCATCTTGGAGCTGCAGAGTCAGTTTGGAGAATCAACCTGGAGCTGCAGAATCAGCTCAGAGCATCCTGGAGCTGCAGAGTCAGTTTTGAGAATCAACCTGGAGCTGCAGAATCAGCTCAGAGCATCCTGGAGCTGCAGAGTCAGCTCTGACCATCCTGGAGCTGCAGAGTCAGCTCAGAGCATCCTGGAGCTGCAGAATCATCTCTGAGCATCCTGGAGCTGCAGAATCATCTCTGAACATCAACCTGGAGCTGCAGAATCATCTTGGAGCTGCAGAGTCAGCTCTGAGCATCAACCTGGAGCTGCAGAGTCAGCTCTGAGCATCAACCTGGAGCTGCAGAGTCAGCTCTGAGCATCCTGGAGCTGCAGAATCAGCTCTGAGCATCAACCTGGAGCTGCAGAATCAGCTCAAACCATCCTGGAACTGCAGAGTCAGCTCTGAACATCAACCTGGAGCTGCAGAATCAGCTTTGAGCATCAACCTGGAGCTGCAGAGTCAGCTCTGAGCATCCTGGAGCTGCAGAATCAGCTCTGAGCATCAACCTGGAGCTGCAGAATCAGCTCTGAGCATCAACCTGGAGCTGCAGAGTCAGCTCTGAGCATCAACCTGGAGCTGCAGAATCAGCTTTGAGCATCCTGGAGCTGCAGAATCATCTCTGAGCATCAACCTGGAGCTGCAGAGTCAGCTCAGAGCATCTTGGAGCTGCAGAGTCAGTTTGGAGAATCAACCTGGAGCTGCAGAACCAGCTCAGACCATCCTGGAGCTGCAGAACCAGCTCAGACCATCCTGGAGCTGCAGAATCAGCTCTGAGCATCCTGGAGCTGCAGAATCAGCTCTGAGCATCAACCTGGAGCTGCAGAGTCAGCTCAGAGCATCCTGGAGCTGCAGAGTCAGTTTGGAGAATCAACCTGGAGCTGCAGAACCAGCTCAGAGCATCCTGGAGCTGCAGAATCAGCTCTGAGCATCCTGGAGCTGCAGAATCAGCTCAGAGCATCCTGGAGCTGCAGAGTCAGTTTGGAGAATCAACCTGGAGCTGCAGAACCAGCTCAGAGCATCCTGGAGCTGCAGAATCAGCTCTGAGCATCCTGGAGCTGCAGAATCAGCTTTGAGCATCTTGGAGCTGCAGAATCATCTCTGAGCATCAACCTGGAGCTGCAGAATCAGCTCTGAGCATCCTGGAGCTGCAGAATCAGCTCTGAGCATCAACCTGGAGCTGCAGAGTCAGCTCAGAGCATCCTGGAGCTGCAGAGTCAGTTTGGAGAATCAACCTGGAGCTGCAGAACCAGCTCAGAGCATCCTGGAGCTGCAGAATCAGCTCAGAGCATCCTGGAGCTGCAGAGTCAGTTTGGAGAATCAACCTGGAGCTGCAGAATCAGCTCAGAGCATCCTGGAGCTGCAGAATCAGCTCTGAGCATCCTGGAGCTGCAGAGTCAGTTTGGAGAATCAACCTGGAGCTGCAGAATCAGCTCAGAGCATCCTGGAGCTGCAGAGTCAGCTCTGACCATCCTGGAGTTGCAGAGTCAGTTTGGAGAATCAACCTGGAGCTGCAGAGTCAGCTCTGACCATCCTGGAGCTGCAGAGTCAGCTCAGAGCATCCTGGAGCTGCAGAATCATCTCTGAGCATCCTGGAGCTGCAGAGTCAGTTTGGAGAATCAACCTGGAGCTGTAGAATCAGCTCTGAGCATCCTGGAGCTGCAGAATCATCTCTGAACATCAACCTGGAGCTGCAGAATCATCTTGGAGCTGCAGAGTCAGCTCTGAGCATCAACCTGGAGCTGCAGAGTCAGCTCTGAGCATCAACCTGGAGCTGCAGAGTCAGCTCTGAGCATCCTGGAGCTGCAGAATCAGCTCTGAGCATCAACCTGGAGCTGCAGAATCAGCTTTGAGCATCAACCTGGAGCTGCAGAGTCAGCTCTGAGCATCCTGGAGCTGCAGAATCAGCTCTGAGCATCAACCTGGAGCTGCAGAATCAGCTTTGAGCATCCTGGAGCTGCAGAATCATCTCTGAGCATCAACCTGGAGCTGCAGAATCAGCTTTGAGCATCCTGGAGCTGCAGAATCAGCTCTGAGCATCAACCTGGAGCTGCAGAGTCAGCTCAGAGCATCCTGGAGCTGCAGAGTCAGTTTGGAGAATCAACCTGGAGCTGCAGAACCAGCTCAGAGCATCCTGGAGCTGCAGAATCAGCTCAGAGCATCCTGGAGCTGCAGAGTCAGTTTGGAGAATCAACCTGGAGCTGCAGAATCAGCTCTGAGCATCCTGGAGCTGCAGAGTCAGCTCTGAGCATCCTGGAGCTGCAGAATCAGCTTTGAGCATCTTGGAGCTGCAGAATCATCTCTGAGCATCAACCTGGAGCTGCAGAATCAGCTCTGAGCATCCTGGAGCTGCAGAATCAGCTCTGAGCATCAACCTGGAGCTGCAGAATCAGCTCTGAGCATCAACCTGGAGCTACAGAATCAGCTCAGAGCATCTTGGAGCTGCAGAATCATCTCTGAGCATCAACCTGGAGCTGCAGAGTCAGCTCTGAGCATCCTGGAGCTGCAGAATCAGCTCAGAGCATCCTGGAGCTGCAGAGTCAGTTTGGAGAATCAACCTGGAGCTGCAGAATCAGCTCAGAGCATCCTGGAGCTGCAGAATCAGCTCTGAGCATCCTGGAGCTGCAGAATCAGCTCAGAGCATCCTGGAGCTGCAGAATCAGCTCTGAGCATCCTGGAGCTGCAGAGTCAGTTTGGAGAATCAACCTGGAGCTGCAGAATCAGCTCAGAGCATCCTGGAACTATAGAATAAGTCAGGAGCATCCTGGAGCTGCAGAGTCAGCTCTGAGCACGATGCAGCTGCAAGATGAACCTGGAGAATCCTGGAGCTGCGACGTGAAGCCAGGAGCCCCCTGCAGCCCCCTGCCCCCACCCCCTACCTGCCCCGACGCCTCTGGGCGGCTGCAGCTCCGTCACTCGCCGACGCTGCGGCCCCGTTTCTGGTGCTACCCCCCAAAAAATCTAACCCGCCCTTGGGTGATTCTGCAGCCCCTGCAGCCGCGACCACAATAAAGAGTAGGTTGATTTTATGATTCTCTGTGTGTCTGTCTGTCTGTCTGGGTCTGGGGGCGGCGGAGGGAGCGGTGGCTTTGCCAGGGCTGCAGATGCAGCGTCTCAGGCTTGGGGAGCATTCCCTGCATCTCAGCATCAACCAGGAGCATCCTGCATCCCAGATTCTTTGTTCATTCCCATCCTCTCCATGCACTGGAGCATCCTCAGAGGTGTCTGGGCTGGAGCTGCTGTGGTTCTGCTGCGATTCCTGCTCTCACCTGCAGCTTGGGGAGCATTCCCTGCATCTCAGCATCAACCAGGAGCATCCTGCAGCTTCAAGGTGAAGCCTGGAGCATCCTGGACCTGCAGAATCCACCAGGAGCATCCTGCATCCCAGATTCTTTGTTCATCCCCATCCTTTCCATGCATCGAATCATTCTCAGAGGTGTCTGGGCTGGAGCTGCTGTGGTTCTGCTGCGATTCCTGCTCTCACCTGCAGCTTGGGGACCATTCCCTGCATCTCAGCATCAACCAGGAGCATCCTGCAGCTTCAAGGTGAAGCCTGGAGCATCCTGAAGCCACAAAATAAACAAAGAGCATCCTGCATCCCAGATTCTTTGTTCATTCCCATCCTTTCCATGCATCGAATCATTCTCAGAGGTGTCTGGGCTGGAGCTGCTGTGGTTCTGCTGCGATTCCTGCTCTGAGCTGCAGCTTGGGGACCATTCCCTGCATCTCGGCATCAACCAGGAGCATCCTGCAGCTTCAAGGTGAAGCCTGGAGCATCCTGGACCTGCAGAATCCACCAGGAGCATCCTGCATCCCAGCATCTCAGTCGTTTTCCAGCCCCTCCATGCACTGGAGCATCCTCAGAGGTGTCTGGGCTGGAGCTGCTGTGGTTCTGCTGAGATTCCTGCTCTGAGCTGCAGCTTGGGGACCATTCCCTGCATCTCAGCATCAACCAGGAGCATCCTGCAGCTTCAAGGTGAAGCCTGGAGCATCCTGAAGCCGCAAAATCCACCAGGAGCATCCTGCATCCCAGCATCTCGGTCCCTTCCCAGGGTCTCCATGCACTGGAGCATTCTCAGAGCTGCCTGGGCTGGAGCTGCTGTGGTTCTGGTTAAACCCAAGTTGGAATCATGGAACCAAGAGATGTTTTTGCTTGGAAGGGACCTGTGAAGTCCATCAAGTTCCATCCAGGACACCTCCCACTTGGCTCAGGAGCTCCAAGCTCCACCCAACCTGGTCTTGGACATCTCCAGGGATGGATCTGGAGGTTCTGGTTGACCCCAAGATGGAATCATGGAACCAGGAGATGGTTTGGGGTGGAAAGGGACCTCAGGGATCATCCAGATCCATCCAGGACACCTCCCGCTGGATCAGGGACTCCAAGCCCTATCCAAACCCAGGACCTGGATGATCTTTGAGGTCCCTCCTCACCCAAACCCCTTTCCATAACTCCCACGAGGATTGTGGTTCAGCCCAGGCAGCCTTGACCTTCTGTGGTCTCTCAGGAACCACCTGAGGTCACTGTGGTCAACCACAACCTCCTCCTCCAGGTTCACAGGGAGGTTTGTGGTGTGGGAGGCGCCACCAGAAGGAGGTTTTCCTTCTCCTGCTCTGGTTTCTGGCTCGTGGAGAACCTCTCGGCAGCTTTGAGAGGTGTGGGTGAGGTGTCCTGAGGAGTCGTGGTGGCCACCGGGTCAAGGGAAGGGGTTGTCCTGCTCTGCTCCACCTTGAGCCCTGGGAGCAGCTCTGGGCTCCACAGCTTCTAGAGCTGCTGGAGAAGGAGAGGACGAAGCCTCTGGAGGAGGAAGGAGGAGAGGACGAAGGTGCTGGAGGAGGAAGGAGGGGAGGACGAAGGTGCTGGAGGAGGAAGGAGGGGAGGACGAAGGTGCTGGAGGAGGAAGGAGGAGAGGACGAAGGTGCTGGAGGAGGAAGAAGGGGAGGACGAAGGTGCTGGAGGAGGAAGAAGGGGAGGACGAAGGTGCTGGAGGAGGAAGAAGGGGAGGACGAAGGTGCTGGAGGAGGAAGAGGAGAGGACGAAGGTGCTGGAGGAGGAAGGAGGAGAGGACGAAGCCTCTGGAGGAGGAAGAAGGGGAGGACGAAGGTGCTGGAGGAGGAAGAAGGGGAGGACGAAGGTGCTGGAGGAGGAAGAGGAGAGGACGAAGGTGCTGGAGGAGGAAGGAGGAGAGGACGAAGCCTCTGGAGGAGGAAGAAGGGGAGGACGAAGGTGCTGGAGGAGGAAGAGGAGAGGACGAAGGTGCTGGAGGAGGAAGGAGGAGAGGACGAAGGTGCTGGAGGAGGAAGGAGGAGAGGACGAAGGTGCTGGAGGAGGAAGAGGAGAGGACGAAGGTGCTGGAGGAGGAAGAGGAGAGGACGAAGGTGCTGGAGGAGGAAGGAGGGGAGGACGAAGGTGCTGGAGGAGGAAGGAGGAGAGGACGAAGGTGCTGGAGGAGGAAGGAGGGGAGGACGAAGGTGCTGGAGGAGGAAGGAGGAGAGGACGAAGGTGCTGGAGGAGAGGAGGAGAGGGCGAAGGTGCTGGAGGAGGAAGGAGGGGAGGACGAAGGTGCTGGAGGAGGAAGGAGGGGAGGACAAAGGTGCTGGAGGAGGAAGGAGGGGAGGATGAAGCTCCTGGAGAGGAAGAGGATGAAGCCACCGGAGGAAGAAGGAGAGGAAGAAGCCGCCGAAGGAGGAAGGAGGAGAGGACGAAGCCTCCGGAGAAGCTCCAGAGGAGGACACGGAGTTGGAGAAGGCGTCAGAGGAAAAGCCACAGCAGGAGCTGCTGGTCTCTGGCTGGTAGGTGCCCTCCACTCACTCACAGGCTGCGTCTTCCGAGAACTGTGGAATCATTAAGGTTGGAGAAGACCTCCGAGCTCGTCCAGTCCAACCATCAACACAAAACCCACCAGGCCTGTCGTGAAGGGTCACATCTAGATGGGGTTTTTTCAGCCCCTCCAGCATCTCCCAGGGCTTCCTCCCTCTTTCCCTGAAGGGGTCTTCTCCACCAACTCATCTAAACGTCACCTGGTGTGACCTGAGGTCAGGTTGGGGTCAACCAGGACCCCCAGATCCCATCCCTGGAGATGCTCAAGGGCAGGTTGGATGGAGCTTGGAGCCCCTGAGCCAGTGGGAGGTGTCCTGGATGGATCTGGGTGGAGCTTCCCCACCAATCCCACCTAAACGTCACCCGGTGACACCTGAGGCCACCTCCTCTCATCCCATCACTCTCCACGTCTCACGAGATCTACGACGTCCACCCAAGAGCCGTGGCCGAGGTCTCAATCCAACCAACCAGGGTCCAAAGAGCCCTCAGCACAGCTTCTGGTCCCTCCAGCTGGGGCCTCGGCACGTTCCTCACCTCCTTCCCCCCATCCCACGTCCTCACCACGTCCTGGGGAGGAGCCGGAGCCACTCGGCTGTGGGAATCTGGGTTGACCTGTTCTCCATCATCTCCCTAATTGCAGGACCTCAGGCTGTTTGAGCTAATTAAGCCATAAATGTCCTGGGAAGAGGACCTGGAACCACGGGGAGATGGAAACGAGCGGAGATCAACCAGGAAGCTCCTCACCACGACCCGTGGAGCTGCTCAGGAGCTTCCATGGGCCCCAAAATGGGAGAGAAACCACGGAACCAGGAGATGGGTTGGGTTAGAGGGACACCTCCCACTGGATCAGCCCCTTCCAGCTTCTAGAAGGTCACTCCAGGGATGGATCTGGGGGTCCTGGTTGACCCCAAGTGAGGATCGTGGACCCATGAGATGGTTTGGGTTGGGAAGGGACCTCCAAAGATCATCCAGTTCCAACGTATAGAAAGTCCCTCCCCAGTTTTCTTGGATCCCCTTTCCCTACTGGAAGCTGCTCCGAGGTCTCCTCGGAGGCTTCTGTCCTCCGGGATGGGACGACAACCATTCCCACCACATCCTCAGAGCTCCACCGGAGACCCTCAGGGTTCTGCCTCCACCAGCTGTGAAGCCTTAAGGTTCTTGAGATCCCATCAATCAATGACCTTGATTGGGCCTCTTCTCAAGGATCGGGCCTCGTTAGCTCTGATTAGCTGGAGTTTATGTCTCCGGCTTGGACACCGAGGGGTGGGAGATGCCTCCGAAGGGCTGTGGGAGATGTTTGCTGCAGGACTGGAGACTCAACCCCAGGTGAGACCCTGGGAAGGAACCTCCCTGAGAGCCTGGATCTCCTGGAGGCCACAGCTCAGCTCCCTTTGGGCCCAGGAGGACAGGTTGGATGTGTCCTGGAGCTCCTGACCCAGTGGGAGGTGTCCCATGGGTGGATCTGGATGGACTTGAAGGTCCTTTCCAACCAAAACCATCTCACGGCTCCATGATTCTCACTTGGATTCAACCAGGACCCCCAGATCCCGCCCTGGAGGGCTTCAAGGCCAAGTTGGATGGAGCTTGGAGCTCCTGACCCAGTGGGAGGTGTCTGGGATGGAACTGGATGGGCTTGGAGGTCACTCCCAAACCAAACCACCTCCTGGTTCCATGATCCTCACTTGGTGTCAACCAGAACCTCCAGATCCATCCCTGGAGATGTCCAAGACCAGGTTGGATGGAACTTGGAGCTCCTGAACCAGTGGGAAGTGTCCTGGATGGAACTGGATGGGCTTGGAGGTCACTCCCAACCCAAACCATCTCATGGTTCCATGATCCTCCCTTGAGGTCAACCAGGACCTCCAGATCCATCCCTGGAGATGTCCAAGCCCAGGTTGGATAGAGCTTGGAGCCCCTGAGGTGCCTGGATGGATCTTTGAGGTCCTTTCCCATGACTTTATGACCCAAGAACCCCCAAAATTAAACCCTCGAAACGCATTTAGGGTCTTAAAAAAAAATGGGATTTAATATAAAACCAGAGGCACCAGCACCGAAAAGAACCACAAAGACCAGCTGAGATCTCCGCCACGGTGAGAGGTCGACGAGGCCAACGAAGCAGAGTCGTTAATTAATCCCTGACGACGTTGAGGAGATAGAGGCCGGTGTCCGGGTCTGGGAGGCAGCGGCGCAGGAGCTGCAGGTAGGTGAGGTTCTCGTGGGTGTTGGGGTCGAAGAAGCCTTTGGTGTCGTCTCCGGGGTCGGAGAGGACCCGGTTCATGTCCTCATCGAAGTAGCCGCGTTCGTAGGCCACCTCCACGGGGACTCGGTGGCTGTGGACGGGGTCGATGATGCCGCCGGTGGCCACTTGGGCCTCCAGCAGGCGGAGGCCGTGCTCCTTGACGATGAGCTCGCTCTTCATGGCTTGGAAGAGGGAGATCTTCTGGCCCGTGTAGGGGTCCCGGTAGCCAGTCACGGCCCTCTCGGCCGACAGCAGCTTCTCCTGCAGCTCGGGGCCCACCAGCCCCGCGGCCACCGCCTCGGCCACCGACAGCTTGCGGTTGGCCACGGGGTCGACGAGGAAGCCGGTGGCCGCTTGGGCCTCCAGGAGGACCAAGGCTGTTCCCTGCCTCAGGATCCCCTTCCACATGGCCTGGTAGATGCTCATCTTCTCCGTCTGGCCCGGGTTGGCCTTGGAGGCCACCGAGACGCCGGCGACGCAGCCCGTGCCCTCCAGGTAGCGCCGGACACCATCACTATGGGTCACCTCCTGCACCGTCTTGGAGCCTTCGACCAGCTGGGCCAGCGTCTCCTGGTCCAGGATGCCCGAGGCCAGGAGGTCGTGGCCGCTCACCTGCCGCCGCAGCCCCGAGAACTTCACCCGGCGGCTCCGCTCCAGCCACTGCCCCACCAGGACCTCCAGGAGAGGGGCCAGAGCCGATGGGGCCAGGTTGCCGACGCGGAGGTCGCCCAAGAGCTCCTGCCTCTTGGCTTGGGGGACGTGGTGGGAGAAGAGGACCTCCCAGAGGGAGACTTGGGTGCTCTGGAAGCCACTGCCTGCTGGGACCTTCATGGTTTGGGACTTGAGGAACTTCTGCAGGTCCTGCTCCACCTCCTGGTCCTTCTCAGAGTTTCCAGCCTCTCCACTTGTGGCTGATGGTTGGATCTTCTCCATCTTCTCACCCTTCAGGACCAGCTCCAGCCCTTCGGTGACGATGAGAGTGAGGATCTGGATCATCTCGGAGATGGAGATTGTCCCCATCTTGTACCCGTCCAGGAGGTCCTGGCGCCAGCTCTGGGGGACGTGGTGGGAGAAGAGGACCTCCCAGAGGGAGATCTCGGTGCTCTGGAAGCCGCTGCCTGCTGGGACCTTCATGGTTTGGGACTTGAGGGACCTCTCCAGCTCCTGGTCCTGCTCGGAGTGTCCAGCCTCTCCGTTCTTGGCTGATGCTTGGATCATCTTCTCATGCTTGAGGACCAGCTCCAGCCCCTCGGTGACGATGAGAGTGAGGATCTGGATCATCTCGGAGATGGAGATTGTCCCCATCTTGTACCTGTCCAGGAGGTCCTGGCACCAGCTCTGGGGGACGTGGTGGGAGAAGAGGACCTCCCAGAGGGACACTTGGGTGCTCTGGAAGCCACTACCTGGTGGGACCTTCATGGTTTGGGACTTGAGGGACCTCTCCAGCTCCTGGTCCTTCTCAGAGTTCCCACCCTCTCCGTTCTTGCCTGGTGCTTGGATCATCTTCTCCATCTTCTCGTCATGCTTGAGGTCCCCACCGTGTCCTTCAGCCTTGGCGACAATGGCTTCGAGGAGCTTGGCCACCTCCTCGATGGCGACCGTCCCCGTCTTGTACCTGCGCAGGAGGTCCTGGCGCTGGATCTCGGGGACGGAGCGGGAGAAGAGGACCTCCCAGAGGGAGACGCTCTGGCCCTGGAAGGTCCCCGCCCTGAGGGTGACGCGGGCGGCTTGAAGGGCTTGTCGAGCATCGTCGTTGAGTTGGAAGAGCACCGAGGACTTGTCCATCAGCTGGAGCATGAGGAGCCCCGTCTCGGGGTCGGGGAGGCAGCGGCGCAGGAGCTGCAGGTAGGTGAGGTTCTCGTGGGTGTTGGGGTCGAAGAAGCCTTTGGTGTCGTCTCCCGGGTCCTGGAGGACCCGGTTCATCTCCTGGTTGAAGTAGCCGCGTTGGTAGGCCACCTCCACCGGGACTCGGTGGCTGTGGACGGGGTCGATGATGCCACCGGTGGCCACTTGGGCCTCCAGCAGGCGGAGGCCGTGCTCCTTGACGATGAGCTCGCTCTTCATGGCTTGGAAGAGGGAGATCTTCTGGCCCGTGTAGGGGTCCCGGTAGCCCGTCACGGCCCTCTCGGCCGACAGCAGCTTCTGCTGGAGCTCGGCTCCCACCAGCCCCGCGGCCACCGCCTCGGCCACCGACAGCTTGCGGTTGGCCACGGGGTCGACGAGGAAGCCGGTGGCCGCTTGGGCCTCCAGGAGGACCAGGGCGGTGCCCGGTCGCAGGATCCCCTTCCACATGGCCCGGTAGATGCTCATCTTCTCCGTCTGGCCCGGGTTGGCCTTGGAGGGCACCAAGATGCCGGCGACGCAGCCCGTGCCCTCCAGGTACCTCCGGACGTCCTCCATCTGCGCCACGGCCTGCGCCGACTCTTTGCCCTCGTGGAGCTTCTCCAGCGTCTCCTCGGTGATGATGCGAGCGCTGAGGAGCTCGGAGGCCGTTATCTGCTGCCGGAGGCCCTGGAACCACACGTCGCTTCTGGCTTTTTCCTTCTCCTTGATGATGTCCAAGAGGGTCTGGATGATTCCCTGGAGGATGCGGTGGTTCTCGTCTTTGTACCTCTTCACCAGCTCCTTCCTCCTCTCCTCCGTCATGTACTCGGAGCAGAGCAGCTCCCACAGGGACACGGTGACCCCTTTGTACCTCCCGACAGGCCCTCGGACCTGGGTGGCCGCCAGGACCTTCTTGGTGCGCTCGTCGATGTAGAAGTAGTCGCCTTCCTTCTCCATCACCTGCAGGAGGTAGTTGTCCCCGTCCCGGAGGCACCTCTGGAGGAGCTGCCGGTAGCTGAGCTTCTCCTGCGTGTTGGGGTCCACGAAGCCTTTGGTCCCGTGCTCCGGGTGGGAAAGCAGGAGGAACGTCTCCTCGTCCAGGCAGCCGCGCCGCTTGGCCGCCTCCGGGGGGACGCGGTGGCCGCCCACGGGGTCCACGATGCCGCCGGTGGCCAGTTGGGCTTCCAGGAGGCGGAGGCCGAGCTCCTTGGGGACCACCTTGCGCTTCACGGCCTGGAAGAGGGAGACGGTGCCTCCTCCTCCGGTGGGATCTGCAAATCCCGTCAGGGCTTTCTCGGCCAACGAGAGCTTCGCGTGGAAGTCCTCTCCCACCAGCCCGGAGGCCACAGCCTCATCCGCGTTGAGTTTGGCATCGCCCAGAGGGTCCAGCAAGAAGCCGGTGGCCGCCTGGGCCTCCAGCAGCCCCAGGGCACACGGCTCGGTGAGGAACCCCTTCTCCAAGGCTTGGGAGATGCTCATCTTCTCGTTCCTGGAGGGGAGGAAGATGCCGGCGATGCAGCCCGTGCCCCACAGGTACCTCCGGACCTCATCCCGCTTGGCAAGGTCGCCCAGGGTGAGGCTCCCGTCCTGCACCTGCTCCAAAGTCCTCTTATCGATGATCTCGGCGGCGAAGAGCTCGGCCACCGACACGTCCCCGCGGAGCCCTGGAACCTTCAGAGCTTCTCCTTTCCGCTCCGTCTCCTCGATGATTTGGAGGAGGTGAGCGACCAGCTCTCCCAGTGTGAGGGTTTTAGACTTGAGCCGCATCACCAGCGACTTCTTCTGCTCCTCGGAGACGTAGCTGGAGGAGCAGAGGACGTCCCAGACGGAGACCTTCCGGCCCTTGAACCTCCCAAGCGGCGCTTCCAGCGTCTGGGAGCGCAGGACCTGCTTGGTGGCCTCGTCGATGTAGAAGTACCTTCCCCCTTCCTGCACCACCTGCAGCAGGTGCAGCCCCGTCTGGGGGTCCCGGACGCACCTCTCCAGGAGCTGCAGGTAGGTGAGGTTCTCGTGGGTGTTGGGGTCGAAGAAGCCTTTGGTGTCGTCTCCCGGGTCCTGGAGGACCCGGTTCATCTCCTCGTCGAAGTAGCCGCGTTCGTAGGCCACCTGGACGGGGACTCGGTGGCTGTGGACGGGGTCGATGATGCCGCCGGTGGCCACTTGGGCCTCCAGCAGGCGGAGGCCGTGGCTCCTGACGATCAGGCCTCGCTTCATGGCTTCGAAGAGGGACATGGGGGCTTTGGTGTAGGGGTCGGTGTAGCCGGTGACGGCCCTTTCGGCGCAGAGGAGCTTCTCGAAGACCTCGTGGCCGATCAGCCCCTGGCCCAGCGCCTCCTCCACCGAGAACCTGCTGTTGCTGACGGGGTCGATGACGTAGCCGGTGGCCGCTTGGGCCTCCAGCAGGACCAGCGCCGTCCCCGGCCTCAGGAGCCCTCTGCGCATGGCCTGGTAGATGCTCATCTTCTCCCGGCTGGGCTGGAGGAGGACTCCGGCGATGAAGTTGCCGCCTTCCAAGTACCGGCGCACCGAGTCCATCTCCGTCACCTCCTCCACCGTCTTGGTGCCCCCGTGGAGCTCCTCCAGGGTTTTCTTGTCGATCAGCTGTGACTGGAAGAGGTCGCTGGCCGAGACCCTTTTCCGCAGCCCCTTGAAGGCCAAGTTCTTGCCTCGGCTCTCGGCCTCCCGGACGCTGGAGGTGACCGAGGTGACCGTCTCCTCCAGCGCCGCCGCGTTCTCCTCTTGGTAGCGCCGCACCAGCTCCTTCCTCTTGCTCTCCGAGACGTACTCGGACTCCAGGAGGTCCCAGGCCGACACCGTCTGCCCCTTGAACCTCCCGACGTTGACGCAAACCGTCGCCGACCTCAGCGCCTCCAGGGTCAGCTCGTCCACCCCGAAGGCCGCGTCTTCCGACAGGGGAAGCAGCCAGAGGCCAGTTTGGGCGTCACGGACGCATCTCTCCTTCAGCTGCCCATAGGTGACGTTCTCCTTGGCGTTGGGGTCGAAGAAGACCTTGGCTCCACCGCCGTCCGGCTGGGAGAGGGCCCGGTGGAGCTCCTCGTGGTAGAAACCGAGGCGAGAGGCCGCCTGGAGCGGGAGGTGGTGGCCGTGGATGGGATCGATGACGCCGCCGGTGGCCAACTGGGCCTCCAGCAAGGGGACGGCATCTCCCGGGGCCACCAGCTCCTTCTGGAGGGCTTGGCCCAGCGAGATGACGCCCCCAGTGTAGGGGTCGGGGTAGCCGGTGGCCGCCCGCTCGGCCGACAGCAGCTTCTCGCTCAGCTCCTCGCCCACCACTCCGGCTTTCGCCGCCTCCCTCACGCCCAACCGGCGGCCGGAGGCCACCTCGGGCAGGTAGCCGGTGGCCGCTTGGGCTTCCAGCAGTCGCAGGGCCACCCCGGGCAGGAGGAAGTTCCTCTTCATGGCCTCGTAGATGCTCAGTTTCTCCTTGGAGGCCTCCAGGAGCACTCCGGCCACGTTGCCCGTGCCCTGAAGGTACTTTTTGACGTCTTCCATCTCCGCCACCTCCTCGGGGCTCCTCACGCCTCGCGCCAGCTCCTCGAAGATCTCCTGGGGGATGACGCCGACCTCGGCCAACCAGACGGCGGAGACGCCGCCTCTCAGCCCTTCCAGGGTGAGGTGGGTTCGGGCTTTCATCTCCATCTCCTTCACCAGGCCGAGCGCCAGGGCCACCAGCTCCTCCAGTGTCGCCTTCCCGGTGCGGAACCTCTCCAGCAGTTCATGGCGCTGCTCCTCCGTCAAGTAGCCGGCGTGGAGGAGCTCCCAGAGGGAGACGCCTCTCTCCATCACCGCCGTCTCCTGGAAGATGCGCCGGATCTCCTCGTCGCCGTAGCCGGGAGGAGCCGCCGCCTGGGCCAGAGGCAGGAGGTGGAAGCCGGAGGCTTCGTCCCTCTCGCAACGTTGGATCAACTCTGCGTAGCTGAGGGGCTCGTGGCTCTCGGGGTGGCAGAAAGCTCGGGGGTGGTGGCCGCCAGGCTCCAGGAGGACCTGGCTGGTCTCCTCGTCCAGGCAGCCTCTCCGGCGAGCGGCCTCCGCGGGGACGTGGTGGCCGCAGGCGGGGTCGACGACGCCTCCCGTGGCCACCTGGACCTCCAGCAGCCGCAGGGCCTGCCTCTCGCCCACCAGCCCTTTCTTCATGGCCTGGAAGAGGGGGATCTTCTTGCCCCCCGCGAAGGGGTCCTTGTAGCCCGTCACGGCCTCCTCGGCGCGTCGCAGCTTCTCGTGGACCTCCGGCCCCACCACTCCCTCCCTCACGGCCTCGTCCACCCGCAGCTTCTGCTCGGCCACCGGGTCGATGAGGAAGCCGGTGGCCGCTTGGGCCTCCAGGAGCGGGAGGGCCACCCCGGGCACCATCAGCCGCCGCTTCATGGCCTCGTAGATGCTCAGCCTCTGCCGGGAGGGCTGGAGGATGACTCCCCCGATGCTGCCCGAGCCGTGGAGGTACCTCCGGACCGAGTCCATGCGCAGGACCTCCTCCGGCGTGACGGAGCCGTCCAGGAGCTTGTCCAGGAGGGGCCTGTCGATGACGCCCGTCTCCATCAGCTGGTAGGCGCTGACGCTGCCCCTCAGGGCCGGGAACCTGACGGGAGCCCATTTCTTGGCCTCCTCCTCCAGGAGGCGGCGGATCTGCTCCAGGGTCAGCTTCCTCAGCCGATAATGGTTGAGGATCTCCCGGCGTCTCCCTTCGGAGAAGTACTCGGAGTTGAGCAGCTCCCACACTGACACCTTCTCCCCCTTCAAGCGCCCGAACCTCACGGGGAGCCAGGAGCTCTGGAAGAGCCTCCGGGTGGCCTCGTCCACCAAACGGTTCTTTCTGCTGTTGAGAGGGAGGAGGCAGAGCCCCGTGGAGGCTTCGGTGATGCACCTCTCCTTCAGCTGCAGGTAGGTCAGGTTCTCCTCCGTGTTGGGGTCGAAGAAGCCCTTGGTGTCGTCTCCCGGGTCCGAGAGGATGAGGTTGAGCGCCTGGTCGAAGTAGCCGCGCCGGTAGGCCACCTCCACGGGGATGCGGTGGCCGCCCACGGGGTCCACGATGCCGCCGGTGGCCAGTTGGGCTTCCAGGAGGCGGATGGCGTGTTCCTTGACGATCAGCTCCTTCCTCATGGCCTGGAAGAGGGAGATCTTCTGGCCGCTGGCCGGGTCGGTGTAGCCGGTCACCGCTTTCTCCGCCGCCAGCAGCTTGTCGTAGACCTCGGGGCCGATGACGTTGGCTCTCAGGGCCTCGTCCACCGAGTAGCCGCGGTTGGAGGTCGGATCGACGACGAAGCCGGTGGCCGCCTGGGCCTCCAGCAGGATGAGCGCCGTCCCCGGCCTCAGGAGGCCCTTGCGCTTGGCCTGGTAGACGCTGATCTTCTCCTGCGAGTCCGGCAGGAGGAGGCCCCCGATGCTGCCCGTCCCCCGCAGGTACTTCTGCACCGTGTCCATGGCCACCACCTCCCTGGCCGACGTCTCCCCTTCTTTCAGCTTCCGGAACAAGTCGCGGCTGATGATCTCCGAGCTGAGGAGCTGGTCGGCTGTCACCCGCTGCCGCAGCCCCTGGAAGGTGGCCTTGGCCGTGGAGGTCGCCTCCCGGACGGCGGCGCAGACCTCCCGGCCCAGCTCCTGCACCGAGAGCGACCCCGACAGGTATTTCTGGGCCAGGTGGGCTCTGCGGTCACCGGGGATGAGGTCGGAGAAGAGGAGATCCCAGAGAGGCACCGATTTCCCTTGGAATTTACCCACTTCCACGGCCACTCGCGCGGCCTCCAGAGCCTCTTGGGTCTTGCGGTCGAAGAAGAAGAAGGGTTGGGACCTCTCGGGCTTCTCGGTGCCGTCTGCGGCCAGCGGCAGCAGCAGGAGGCCCGTGGTGGGGTCGGTGAGGCAGCGCCGGAGGAGCTCGGTGTAGCTCAGCCTCTCCTCGGATCCGGGGGCCGAGAACCTCTCGGTGGCCTCGTTGGGGCCGGAGAGGAGGCGGCGGGTGGCCTCGTCCAGGTAGCCCAACTCGCAGGCCTTCTCCGAGGGGACGCGGAGGTGCCGGCCGGGAGCCACCACCCCCCCCGTGGCCAACTGGGCCTCCAGGAGGACGAGGCCGTGGTCCTTGGGGACGAAGCCCTTCTGGACGGCTTGGAAGAGCGAGAGGGTCTGGCCGGAGCAAGGGTCCTTGTAGCCGGCAAAGGTCTTCTCGGCCGAGGCCAGTTTCTCGTAGAGCTCGGGGCCAACCAGCCCCAGGCTGATGGCTTCGTCCACCGAGTAGGTCTTGTTCCTGACGGGGTCCACCAAGCCCCCAGTGGCCGCCTGGACTTGCAGGAGGGTCAAGGCGGCTCCCGGCACCAGGAGATGCTCCCTCAACGCTCGGTAGAGGCTCCTGGGCTCGCCGGAGGGCAGGAGGACTCCGGCCACGCTCCGTGTCCCCCGGAGGAAGCGCCGAACCGAGTCCTTCTCGGCCACCTCCTGCGCCGACGCTCGTCCCTCCTCCAGCTCTCGGAAGACGTGGAAGGTGATGATGCCGCAATCCAGGAGGTCCCTGGCGCTCACCCTCCTCCCTCCCAGCCCCTCGAAGGTGACCGGCAGGGGCAGCAGGAGGAGGCCCGAGCTCGGCTCCACCACACACCTTCTCCTCAGCTCCTGGTACGACACCTTCTCCAGCGTCGCCGGGTGGAGGAACCTCTCGCCGGCCTCGTCGTCCGCCTCGGAGAGGACCTCCCTCATCTCCTCGTCCAGACACCCCCTCTCACAGGCCACCTCCGCCGGCAGCCGCTGGCCCGTGGCCGGCTCGATGACGCCCCCGGTTGCCACCTGGGCCTCCATCAGCCTCATCCCTTGCTCCCAACCCACCAGCTCCTTCCTCATCGCTTGGTAGAGGCAGATCTTCTCCTCCGAGTAAGGGTCGACGAATCCTTTGGCCGCTCTCTCCGCCGACAGCAGCTTCTCCTTCAGCTCCAGCCCCACCAGCCCCAGCTGGACGGCTTCGGCCACCGACACCTCCCTCCCGGCCACCGGGTCCACCACGGAGCCCGTGGCCGCCTGCGCCTCCAGGAGGCCGAGCGCCGCCTCCAAGCTCAGGAGGTGCTCTCGGGTGGCCTGGTAAAAGCTCATGATGGTCTTGGAAGGCTCCACCAAGACGCCGGCGATGGGGCCAGTGGCCTCCGTTGGCTCCGCGGAAGCTTCCGTTGGCTTCCCGGAAGCTTCCATTGGCTCCGCGGAAGCTTCCATTGGCTCCGCGGAAGCTTCCTTTGGCTTCCTAGCCCTGTCCTGGAGGAAGGAGGCTGATCCGGGTGTCTCCTCCTGATGGGACACGGGACCGGAGTGGCCGTTCATGGTTGGCTTCCTCTCCATCCTCTCACCAGTTCACGACTCTGGAAGAATCTGGAGAGTAGGGAGAATGGGAGAACTGGGTGAGGACTCAACTGGCACAGCGGTTGGTGGCCAAATATGTGGAATTGTGGAATGGCCAGAGCTGGAAGCCCTCAACCTTGGGGCTGGGAAGAAGCCCTTGACCTCTGGGGCTGGGAAGAAGCCCTTGACCTCTGGGGCTGGGAAGAAGCCCTCAACCTTGGCCTGGGAAGCCCTCATGGCTAGAGATGGAAGCCCTTGACCTTGGGCTGGAAGCCCTCAATCTTGGGCTGGGGAAGAAGCCCTCGTGGCCCCAGCTGGAAGCCCTCGACCTTGGGACTGGGAAGCCCTCGCAGCCAGAGCCTGGAAGCCCTCGTGGCCAGAGCTGAAGGACCTCAACCTTGGGACTAGGAAGCCCTCGTGGCTGGAGCTTGGAAGCCCTCAACCTTGGGGCTGGGAAGCCCTTGTGGCTACAGGAGCTGGAAACCCTTAACCTTGGGGCTGGGAAAAAGTCCTCAACTTTGGGGCTTGGAAGCCCTTGTGGACGGAGCTTGGAAGCCGTTGTGGCCAGAGCTGGTGGCCCTCAACCTTGGGGCTGGGAAGCCCTCGTGGTCAGAGCTGAGGAGAAACCCTCAACCAGGAACTGGGAAGCCCTCATGGCTAGAGAAGCCGGAAGACCTCGACCTCTTGGGCTGGGGAAGAAGCCCTCGTGGCTGGAGCTGGAGGTCCTCAACCTCGGGGCTTGGAAACCCTCAACATCGGAGCTGGAAACCCTCGGGGCCAGAGCTAGAAGCCCTCGTGGCCAGAGCTGGAGGACCTCAACCTTGGGGCTAGGAATTCCTCGTGGCCAGAGCTGGGAGCCCTCAACCTTGGGGCTGGGAAGCCCTTGTGGCCAGAGCTGGACACAAGCTACAGGTTGGGTCCCCCATGAGGGGAGCTGGGGAGGCAGAATCCCTTCCCTCTCCCTCCTGGTGCCCCAAGATCTCATCTCCATATCCTCTTTTGAAGCTCAAACTCATTCCCTTCATCTCCTCCTTGACTTGGAGCCTTCCTGGAGCTCGTTTCCCATCCTGGAAGCTGCTCCAAGGTCTCTTCTCCAGGCTGGACAACCTCAACTCCCTCAGCCTGTCCTCACACAGGAGGTTTTCCAGCTCTCAGAGCTCCTTTTCCACCCTGGAAGCTGCTCCAAGGTCTCATCTCCAGGTTGGACAACCCCAACTCCCTCATCTGGGCTCCTCCAGGAGGTTTTCCAGCTCTTGGAGCTCATTTTCCACCCTGGAAGCTGCTCCAAGGTCTCATCTCCAGGTTGGACAACCCCAACTCCCTCAGCCTGTCCTCACGCAGGATGTTTTCCAGCTCTTGGAGCTCCTGGTGCCCCATTTCTCCCCAAGGTCTCATCTCCACCTCCTCTCTAGCAGCTCAAACCCATTCCCCTCATCTCCTTCTTGATCCAGAATCTTCCTGGAGCTCCTTTTCCACCCTGGAAGCTGCTCCAAGGTCTCTTCTCCAGGCTGGACAACCCCAACTCCCTCATCTGGGCTCCTCCAGGAGGTTTTCCAGCTCTTGGAGCTCCTTTTCCACCCTGGAAGCAGCTCCAAGGTCTCTTTTTCAGGCTGGATGACCCCAACTCTCTCAGCTTTTCCTCCTCCAGGAGGTTTTCCAGCTCTTGGAGCTCCTTTTCCACCCTGGAAGCTGCTCCAAGGTCTCTTCTCCAGGCTGGACAACCCCAACTCCCTCATCTGGGCTCCTCCAGGAGGTTTTCCAGCTCTTGGAGCTCCTTTTCCACCCTGGAAGCAGCTCCAAGGTCTCTTTTTCAGGCTGGACAACCCCAACTCTCTCAGCTTTTCCTCCTCCAGGAGGTTTTCCAGCTCTTGGAGCTCCTTTTCCACCCTGGAAGCTGCTCCAAGGTCTCTTCTCCAGGTTGGACAACCCCAACTCCCTCAGCCTGTCCTCACACAGGAGGTTTTCCAGCTCTTGGAGCTCCTGGTGCCCCATTTCTCCCCAAGATCTCATCTCCATCTCCTCTCTAGCAGCTCAAACCCATTCCCCTCATCTCCTCCTTGACTTGGAACCTTCCTGGAGCTCCTTTTCCACCCTGGAAGCTGCTCCAAGGTCTCTTCTCCAGGCTGGACAACCCCAACTCCCTCATCTGGGCTCCTCCAGGAGGTTTTCCAGCTCTTGGAGCTCCTTTTCCACCCTGGAAGCTGCTCCAAGGTCTCTTCTCCAGGCTGGACAACCCCAACTCCCTCATCTGGGCTCCTCCAGGAGGTTTTCCAGCTCTTGGAGCTCCTTTTCCACCCTGGAAGCTGCTCCAAGGTCTCTTCTCCAGGCTGGACAACCCCAACTCCCTCAGCCTGTCCTCACACAGGAGGTTTTCCAGCTCTTGGAGCTCCTGGTGCCCCATTTCTCCCCAAGATCTCATTTCCACCTCCTCTCTAGCAGCTCAAACCCATTCCCCTCATCTCCTTCTTGATCCAGAATCTTCCTGGAGCTCGTTTCCCATCCTGGAAGCTACTCCAAGGTCTCTTCTCCAGGCTGGACAACCCCAACTCCCTCATCTGGGCTCCTCCAGGAGGTTTTCCAGCTCTTGGAGCTCCTTTTCCACCCTGGAAGCTGCTCCAAGGTCTCTTCTCCAGGCTGGACAACCCCAACTCCCTCAGCCTGTCCTCACACAGGAGGTTTTCCAGCCCTTGGAGCTCCTGGTGCCCCATTTCTCCCCAAGATCTCATCTCCACCTCCTCTCTAGCAGCTCAAACCCATTCCCCTCATCTCCTCCTTGACTTGGAACCTTCCTGGAGCTCCTTTTCCACCCTGGAAGCTGCTCCAAGGTTTCTTCTCCAGGCTGGACAACCCCAACTCCCTCATCTGGGCTCCTCCAGGAGGTTTTCCAGCTCTTGGAGCTCCTTTTCCACCCTGGAAGCTGCTCCAAGGTCTCTTCTCCAGGCTGGATGACCCCAACTCTCTCAGCTTTTCCTCCTCCAGGAGGTTTTCCAGCTCTTGGAGCTCCTTTTCCACCCTGGAAGCTGCTCCAAGGTCTCTTCTCCAGGCTGGACAACCCCAACTCTCTCAGCCTGCTCTCACACAGGAGGTTTTCCAGGTCTTGGAGCTCCTTTTCCACCCTGGAAGCTGCTCCAAGGTCTCTTTTTCAGGCTGGACGACCCCAACTCTCTCAGCTTTTCCTCCTCCAGGAGGTTTTCCAGCTCTTGGAGCTCCTTATCTCCCCTGGAAGCCGCCGGTGATGTCACCATCGGGCGCGGATCCTACCTGGGACTCGCTGACCCGTGTCCTTCTCCGATCGAACCCGTCGCAGCCTCCAACCTCACGTCCGCCCTCCTCCCCAGTGACACCAGCTTCTCCACCAGGACCCAACTGGGACACATTCCCCAGTCCCCGCGAGCCCCTTCCGGCTGGTCCCACGCCCCAAGGGTTGGGTCGGGGCCTTCTCCCGGGGAAGTTCTCCTCCTCGTTCCAACCTGCTGCTGCTGGTGGTGGTGGTGATGTCAGAGGTGGGTTGGGATCTGCCCAGGCAACGCTCTTTGTTTATTTTTTTATTTATTTTTTTTTTTTTAGAGCAAGATTTCTTGGATTCCACCTGGAGGCCAAGAGGTGCGGCTGGGACGGGGCCAAGAGAGAGGAGGAGAGAGAGAGAGAGAGAGAGAGAAGCAGCCCAGAGGGGACCTGAGGGTGGAGGAGGCAGAGGAGGTGGAGGACGAGTCGGGTGGGGATGGACCTCCTGGATCAACCGGTTCCCATGGGCAGGGGCAGCTCCCATGGGATTGGGGGCTTCAAGCTCCATCCAACCTGACCTTGAGCCCCTCCAGGGATGGATCTGGAGGTCCTGGTTGACCCCAAGTTGGAATCGTGGATCCAGGAGCTGGTTTGGGGTTGGAAGAGACCTCAAAGATCATCCAGATCCATCCAGGACTTGGATCAGGAGCTCCAAGCTCCATCCAACCTGGCCTTGAGCCCCTCCAGGGATGGATCTGGGGGTTCTGGTTGACCCCAAGTGAGGATCATGGATCCAGGAGATGGTTTGAGTTGGAAGGGACGTCTCATCCCACTCAGATCCACCTCCCACGGGATTGGGGCCTCCGAGCTCCATCCAGCCTGGTCCTTGAACCCCTCCAGGAATGGAGCAGCCCCAGGTTCTCCGGGAAACCTGGTCCAGGGTCTTCAAACCCTCCCAGGAGAAGGTTTCTTCCCAAGATCTTATCTCCATCTCTCCTCTTGCAGCTCAAAACCATCTCCCCTGTCAGGGTGGGATGGAGGGAATGTGGTGGGAAGGAGGGAACGAGGTGGGATGGAAGGAACTGGGAGGGATGGAAGGATTGAGGTGGGATGGAAGGAACAAGGTGGGATGGAGAGGGAAGGGAGAGGGATGGAGGGAACTGGGAGGGATGGAGGGAGCAGGGAGAGATGGAGGGAATGAGGTGGGATGGAAGGATTGAGATGGGATGGAGGGAATGAGATGGGATAGAAGGAATGAGGTGGGATGGAGGGAACAGGAA
The DNA here is from genome assembly GCA_033558105.1 of Coccyzus lansbergi. Taxonomy (NCBI): domain Eukaryota; kingdom Metazoa; phylum Chordata; class Aves; order Cuculiformes; family Coccyzidae; genus Coccyzus; species Coccyzus lansbergi. The sequence goes on from JAUMJK010001192.1 coordinate 77,469, forward strand.
TAGATGAAGGAATAGATGGAGGGAATGGGGAATGAGGGAGGGAACTGGGAGGGATGGAGGGAACAGGACTGGATGGAGATAACGAGGTGGGATACAGGGAACTGGAATGGAAGGAGGGGACGGGGAGGGATGGAAGGATTGAGGTGGGATGGAGGGAACGAGGTGGGATGGAAGGAATGAGATGGGATGGAAGGACTGAGGTGGGATGCAGGGAAGAGGAATGGATGGAGGGAAGGGGAGGGATGGAGGGAACAGGGAGGGATGGAAGGAATGACGTGGGATGGAATGAATGAAGTGGGATGCAGGGAGCAGGAGTGGATGGGGGGGAATGGGAAGGGATGGAAGCAATGAGGTGGGATGGAGGGAATGGAGAAGGATGGAGGGAATGAGGTGGGAAGGGGGGAACAAGGTGGGATGGAGGGAACTGGGTAGGATGGAGGGAAACAGGAGGGAAGGAGGGGAGAGGCAGAGATGGAGGGTGAAAGTGAGGAAGGAGTGAACTGGGAGGGGTGGAGGGAATGGGGAGGGATGGAGGGAACGAGGTGGGATGGAGGAAAAGGGAAAGGATGGAGGGAGAAGGAAAGGACGAGGGAGCAGGAAGGGATGGAGGGAACAGGAGTGGATGGAAGGAATGAGGTGGGGTCCAGGGAAGAGGAATGGGTGGAGGGAATGGAGAGGGATGGAGGGAATGGGGAGGGATACAGGGAGTGGGGAGGGATGGAAGGAACTGGGAGGGGTGGAGGGAACAGAGAGGGATGGAAGGATTGAGGTGGGATGGAAGGAACTAGGTGGGATGGAGGGAATGGAGAAGGATGGAGGGAACAGGAATGGATAGAGGGAACGAGGTGGGATGCAGGGAACAAGAATGGATGGAGGGAATGGGGAGGGATGGAAGGAGTGAGGTGGGATGGAGGGAATGGAGAAGGAAGGATGGAGGGAATGAGGTGGGAAGGGGGGAACAAGGTGGGAGGGAGGGAACTGGGAGGGATAGAGGGAAAGGGGTGGGATGGAATGAATGAGGTGGGATGTAGGGAACTGGGAGGAATGGAGGGAACAGGGAGGGTTGGAAGGAACGAGGTGGGATGGAAGGAACAGGAATGGATGGAGGGAAGAAGAACGGATGGAGGGAATAGGAATAGATGGAGGGAACAGGAATGGATGAAGGGAATGGGGAGAGATGGAGGGAACTGGGGAGGGAAGGAAGGAATGGGGAGGGAAGGAGGGAGTGAGGTGGGATGGAAGGAATGAGGTAGGATGGAGGGAATGGAGAAGGATGGAGGGAACAGGAATGGATGGAGGGAACGAGGTGGGATGGAAGAAATGGGGAGGGATACAGGGAATGGGGAGGGATGGAGGAAACGAGGCGGGACGGAGGGAGCAGGTGAGGAAGGAGGGAATGAAGTGGGAAGGATGGAGCTGAGAAGGATGGAGGGAACAGGGTAGGATGGAGGGAATGGTGTGGGATGGAGGGAACAGGAATGGATGGAAGGAATGGGGAGAGAGGTAGGGAATGAGGTGGGATGGAGGGAATAAGGTGAGATGGAGGGAATGGAGAAGGATGGAAGGAGTGGGGAGGGAAGGAGGGAGTGGGGAGGGATGGAAGGATTGAGGTGGGATAGAAGAAATTAGGAAGGATAGAGGGAAAAGGAATGGAAGGAGGGAATGGGGAGGGATGGAAGCAATTGGGAGGGTTGGAAGGAAGGAGGTGGGCTGGAGGGAACTGGGAGGGCTGGAGGGAACTGGGTGGGCTGGAGGGAACTGGGAGGGCTGGAGGGAACTGGGAGGGATGGAGGGAACTGGGAGGGATGGAAGGAGCGAGGTGGGAAGGTGGGAACAAGGTGGGAATGGGAAGGGACGGAGGGAATGAGGTGGGATGGAAGGAATGAGGTGGGTTGCAGGGGACTGGGAGGGACTGGGAGGGAACTGGGAGGGGTGCGAGGAATGTGCAGGGGAGGAGGGAAGGTCTGGGCAGGGCACTTTTCCCCTTTCGTCAGCAGCGTCGGCCCCGACGGAAACTTCTTGTCACCAGAGGATCCTGCCAGGAGCCGCAACGCCCGAGGGCTCCAGGTGGCACTCAGAGAGAATCATGGAACCTGGAGATGGTTTGGGTTGGAAGGGACCTCCGAGTCCATCCAGATCCATCCAGGACTTGGATCAGGGGCTCCAAGCTCCATCCAGCCTGCCCTTGAGCCCCTCCAGGGATGGATCTGGGGGGTCTGGTTGACCCCAAGATGGAATCATGGAGCCAGGTGATGGTTTGTGTTCCTCCTCACGTCTCCAGAAGCTCCCATGGGATCAGGAGCTCCAAGCTCCTCCCAACCTGCCCTTGAACCCCTCGAGGGATGGGGCAGCCACAGCTTCCCTGGATAACCTGGTCCAGGGCCTCCTCGACCTCATCATGAAGAAATTCCTCCTCCTCGTGTCCAGTCCAGCTCTGCCCCTCTCCAGTTCATCCCAGTTCCCCCTCGTCCCATCACTCCAGGACCTTGGAGAAAGTCCCTCCCCAGCTTTCCTGGAGCCCCTTCAGGTGCTGGAAGGTCACTCCAAGGTCTCCTTGGAGACCTCCAGGCTGGACAAGCCCAACTCTCTCAGGCTGTCCTGGCCCAGGAGCTTCTCCAGCCCTCTCATCATCCTGGGAGCCTCCTCTGGCCCCGTCCCAGCAGCTCCATCTCCTTCTCCTGCTGAGGATTCCCGAGCTGGAGCCAACCCTCCAGCTGAGGTGTCCCCCGAGAGGAGCAGAGGGGACAATCCCCTCCCTCCCTGCTGCCCACGCGGCTCTGGACACAGCCCAGGCCACCATTGACCTTCTGGGCTGTGGGTGTGGAGCTCCCGTCGAGCTTCTCCTTGACCATCACCCCAAGTCCTTCTGGTCCTGTTCCCACAGCTCCTTCTCCTTCTCCATCTCCATCTCCTTCTCCTTCTCCTTCTCCTTCTCCTTCTCCTTCTCCATCTCCATCTCCATCTCCATCTCCATCTCCTTCTCCTTCCAGCCCTGGACATGATTCTCCAGCTGAGGTCTCCCCCGGAGAGGAGCAGAGGACATTCCAGAAGAGATTCCACGGTCGGACTCGACCACCCGATGGGTCTTTTCCAACCTGGTGGTTCTACCATTCTTTAATTCTGGCTTCCAGAAGAAGCCACCTCCACTCAACCTCCCAAGGTCGCATCAGGCCCAACCTCCTCTTATCTCCCGCCCCTTCAGCACCATCTCCTCTCCTCCCCGACCACCACCTTGTGTCTTGCTCTGATAAAGCCTCCTGAGGTCCCTTATCTCCCGGCGGTGGCTGCTTGGAGAAGACGAGGAGCTGAGCTGCTCCCATCTCCTCCACCTTCCCTCGGAGGCTCCGTTCCTGCCCTCAATTCATGGGTTTTTTTGGGGTCTGGTCTAGGAATAACTCAGCGTTAGCACCTTCTGCTTCTCCTGGCAACACGGTTGAGGTGCAACCAGGTCTTTGTGTCCCTGTTCCCTCACCCCGAGGCTGCTGGAGGCCTGAAGCTTCCTCCTCCTCAACATCTTCTGGGCCAGGAGAAGGAATTTGGGGCAGAAATGGGTCTTCAGAACTTGAATTGATGTTTTCCACCATTCCAGTTCCTTCCAGGACCTTTAAAAGGACCTTCAGGCTCTGCTCCACCAGGTCCCGACGAGCTAAGCTCATGGATCTACTCGTGATAATAACATTGGGGAGAAAACCATGAATTTGGCTCCGAGAACTCGTGTTCTCACTCTAGTGTGACCTTCGCTGTCCCTGAAGGTCCTTCCAGGCTCTGCTCCACCAGGTCCCGACAAGCTGAGCTCATGGATCTACTCGTGATAACGACATCATGGAGATAACCATGAATTTGGCTCCGAGATCCAATGTTCTCACTTAGAAATCCCCTTCCTGATCTCCTGGTAGGTAGAACCGTGGAATCATGGGATGGGATGGGTTGGGTTGGAAGGGACCTCCAAACCCCTCCAGCTCCAAAGATCTGGCTCTCAACCTCGTCTCCTTCCACGAAGGTGAGATGTTTCCCACCGTGGATTGAGGTCCCTGCACGGATTGGTCCTTTCTGCCCCCTTCCCATGTCTCCGCAGATCGTTTGGACCCTCCTTAGATGCTTCCAATGAGGCAACAAGCTCGGAATCACCTCCCGGTGACACCAGGACCTGTTGGCTGGAGACTTCTCCTTTGGATCATCCAAAGTGGGTGAGGGATGGGAGCATGGAGGAGCCACCTGGGACCATCTGGAACCACAAAACCAACCGGAACCTTCCCTTCCTCCAGCCCCAACCAGGCTGGAGCTTCCGAAAGCCTCCTCTGGAGCCACCGTCCTCTTCCTCCCTCCGCGGTGAGGTCCTTTGTCCACCCCAGGGGCTTGAGCTGGTGTCAGGAATCTTCAAGAAGCCCCATTTTGGAGAGGGGTTGGTTCTCCAGGGCCTGTCCAGCTCCGTAACCTGGAGCCTGGGACCAGCTCTGGAGGCCTCAGCATCAGGGAGGATGTGGAGATGTTGGGCCGAGGCCAGAGGAGGCCACGGAGATGATGCCAAGGGCTGGAGAACCTCCCAGGTGAGTCCAGGCTGAGAGAGCTGGGGTTGTCCAGCCTGGAGATGAGACCTTGGAGCAGTTTCCAGGAGGGAGTGAGGCTCCGGGAAAGCTGGGGAGTTGCTCCTGGTCGAGGAAGACATGGAGAGGGTGAGGAGAAGGGGTCTGAGCTGCAAGAGGGGAGATGGAGATGAGATCTTGGGGTGAAACGTTCTCCTGGGAGAGTTCGGAGACCCTGGAGCCGGTTGCTCCATCCCTGGAGATGCTCAAGACCAGGTTGGATGGAGCTTGGAGAGCCCCTGATCCAGCGAGAGGTGTCCTGGATGGACCTGGATGGGCTTGGAGGTCCCTTCCCACCCAAACCATCTCCTGGTTCCACCATCCCCACTTCCCATCAACCCAAACCCCCAGATCCCACCCCTGGAGGTGTCCAAGACCAGGTTGGATGGAGCTTGGAGAGCCCCTGACCCATTGGGACATGTCCTGGATGGGCCTGGATGGACTTGGAGGTCCTTCCCCACTCCACAGTATTCCTCCTGCTTTCTCCCACTGCCCCAACTTGGACCTTGGCCCCAAATTCCATGTCCAGGGTTGATGTCCCAGAGCCACCACCCTCCCCTCCTCGACCTCCCCCAGGTCCCCCCAACCCCTACCCAGGACACCTCCTTCAGGTGAAAGAAAAGCTCAGACCACCACGGGTTGAGACCACAAAGGACTTTAAGCTAACGACCACCTCCATCCACCTCCTTCCACCTCCTTCCGCTTCCTGCTTCTTAGCATTTTCCTCTTCCCGTGATCTTCCGGGTGGAGGACGGATCCCACCAGGTGGAGCTTCTCCTCCTCGGGATGGTCCTATGGGTCCGGCCGCGGCCTCGTGACGACGGTGGTGGTGACAGTGACCGTGTTGACCCTCAAGCTTCCAGAGCCACGAGAGTCAAGATGAGCCTCTCGCCGGAACTCGGAGACCTGCTGGGTGGCCAGAAGATCCCACACCGACACCTTCTGCTCCTGGAACCTTCCGAAGGTCAGGTAGGAGCCCTCCAGCTGGAGAAGATCCATTGTCTGGTGGGGAAGAGGGGGGAGATGTCTCTTGACTGTTTTCTTGGCTCTTGAGATGCTCCTGGTGGTGTTGACCAGGTCCTCAAGGGTGAGTGTTCCTGCCTGGAAGAGCTCCAGCAGCTCCTGCCTCTTCTCCTCTGAGATGGAGCTGGAGAAGAGCAGGTCCCACACGGAGACCTTGCGGCCCTGGAGCTCAACCCTGGTGGACTTGAGGGTCTCCTCCCACCTCCTGTTCTCCTCCAGGTGCTTCTTCTCAGCTTCTACGACTCCGAATTCTTCTCCTGGACCTCTCACCCTTCCCGGTTCCTCCCTCCTTGCAGCTCCAGTCTTGGAGACGATGGTGCTGACGACTCTTCTCACCTGCTCCAGGGTCACCTCTCCCGCCTGGAAGAGCTCCAGCAGCTCCTTCCTGGTCTCCTCAGGGATCAACTTGGAGTGGAGAAGGTCCCACACGGAGACCTCGCGGCCCCGGAACTCTCCACCCTCCACGTGGGCAACTGCGGTTTTCAAGCTTCTCTCCATCGATTCCTCTTGGTGGGACTCAAGGTTCTTCTCTTCCGAGTCCTTCTCCGATGCCTTCACTGCCACGAGGAGTCTCCTCCCAGTGGATTCTTTCTTTTCCACCAGTGCAGTGACCACAGTCACCAACAGCCCCAAGGGCAACATCCCTGCCTGGTAGAGCTCCAGCAGCTCCTGCCTCTTCTCCTCACAGATGGAGCTGGAGAAGAGCAGGTCCCACACGGAGACCTCGCGGCCCTGGAGCTCAACCCTGGTGGACTTGAGGGTCTCCTCCCACCTCCTGTTCTCCTCCAGGTGCTTCTTCTCAGCTTCTATGACTCCGAATTCTTCTCCTGGACTTCTCGCCCTGGGTGGTTCCTCCCTCCTGGCACCTTCAGCCTTTGAGACGATGGTGCTGACGACTCTTCTCACCTGCTCCAGGGTCACCTCTCCCGCCTGGAAGAGCTCCAGCAGCTCCTTCCTGGTCTTCTCAGGGATCAACTTGGAGTGGAGAAGGTCCCACACGGAGACCTCGCGGCCCTGGAGCTCAACTCTGGTGGACTTGAGGGTCTCCTCCCATCTCCTCTTCTCCTTGAGGTGGTTCTTCTCGGCTTCTCCAACTCTCAACTCTTCTCCTGGACTTCTTTCCGGTTCCTCCCTCCTGGCACCTTCAGCCTTTGAGACGATGGTGCTGACAACTCTTCTCACCTGATCCAGGGTCAACTCTCCCGCCTGGAAGAGCTCCAGCAGCTCCTTCCTGGTCTCCTCAGGGATCAACTTGGAGTGGAGAAGGTCCCACACGGAGACCTCGCGGCCCCGGAACTCTCCACCCTCCACGTGGACAACTGCGGCTTTCAAGCTTCTCTCCATCGATTCCTCTTGGTGGGACTCAAGGTTCTTCTCCCCCGAGTCCTTCTCCGATGCCTTCACCGAGACAAGGAGTCTCCTCCCCATGGATTCTTTCTTCTTGATGACGTTGGTGACCACGGTCACCATCTCCTCCAGACTCAACAACCTCTCGTGGTAGAGCTCCAGCAGCTCCTGCCTCTTCTCCTCGGGGACGGAGCTGGAGAAGAGCAGGTCCCACACGCTCACCTGCCTCTCCTCCCTCTCCCCGACCCTCAGAGAGATGCTGGAGGACCTCAAGGCATCGTCCAGTTGGTCTAAATCCTCCTCTCCGCTCTCCTCCGCCCTGTGTGGGCTCAGGAGGGTGGTGACCACGGTGGCCACCAGCTCAGTGGTCAAGAGCCCTGCCCTGTAGAGCTCCAGCAGCCCCTGGCGCCTCTCCGGGGGGACGTGCTCGGAGAAGAGCAGATCCAGCAGGGAGATCCTCTGGCCCCGGAGCTCTCCAGCTGGGACATGGATGATGGAGGACTTTAAGGATCTCCTCAACTGCTGCTCCTGAGCTGGTTGAGATGTTTCCACCTCATGGTTGGTTCTAACTGTCGACAAGAGCTCCCGGGAGGGCAAATCGTGAGGTAGTTGAGATGTTTCCACCTCGTGGTTGGTTCTAACTGTGGATAAGAACTTCTGAGAATTCAAATCACGAAGTGGTTCAGATGTTTCCACCTCATGGTTGGATATAAATGTGGATGAGAACTTCTGGGAAGGCAAATCATGAGGGAGTTGAGATGTTTCCACCTCATGGTTGGATATAAATGTGGATAAGAACTTCTGAGAATTCAAATCACGAAGTGGTTCAGATGTTTCCACCTCATGGTTGGATATAAATGTGGACGAGAGCTCCTGGGAAGGCAAATCATGAAGTAGTTGAGAGGTTTCCACCTCATGGTTGGTTCTAACTGTGGATAAGAACTTCTGAGAAGGCAAATCATGAGGTAGATGAGATGTTTCCACCTCGTGGTTGGTTCTAACCGTGGATGAGAGCTCCTGGGAGGGCAAGTCATGAAGCAATTGAGATGTTTCCACCTCACGAAGTCCTTGTGATGCCTCCACCTCATCACCAGGTCTAGCTCCAAACAACCTCAGGGCCTCGTTTCCCACCTCAGCCTCAGCGATGATGCTCGTGAGGCTGCAGACCATCTCCGGGACGGTCACCGTCCCCTCCTTGTACCTCCTCAGCAGCTCCTCCCGCTGCTCCTCAGGGACGTGGTGGTTGAAGAGGAGCTCCCAGGGGGACACTCTGTGTCCCCGGGTGGTGGCCTGGAGGGCCTCGCGGGCCTCCCGGCTCAACTGGAAGAGGACGGAGCTCCCGTCCACCACGTGGAGCAGCATCAGCCCCGTCTGGGGGTCGGGGAGGCAGCGGCGCAGGAGCTGCCGGTAGGTGACGTTCTGATGGGTGTTGGGGTCAAAGCAGCTTCTGGCTTGGTTCTCGGGGTCCGTGAGGACCTGGCTCATCTCCTCGTCCAGGTAGCCGCGTTCGTAGGCCACCTCCACAGGGACCCGGTGGCCGCCAAGGGGGTCGATGATGCCGCCGGTGGCCACTTGGGCCTCCAGGAGGCGGAGGCCGTGCTCCTTGAGGATGAGCTCGCTCTTCATGGCTTGGAAGAGGGAGATCTTCTCGCCGCTGGAAGGGTCCTGGTAGCCCCTGACGGCTCCTTCCGCCGACAGCAGCTTCTCCGAGAAGTCCCTCCCGACCAGCCCTTCAGCCACAGCCTCGTCCACCGAGAGCCGCCGGTTCCTGACGGGGTCGGTGAGGGACCCCGAGGCCGCCTGAGCCTCCAGGAGGACCAGGGCCGTGCCGGGGGTCAGGAGACCCCTCAGAAGGGCCTCGTAGATGCTCATCTTCTTCCTCGTGGCCTGGAGGAAGACGCCGGCTATGAAGTTGCTGCCACCTCCAGCTGCCTCTTGGCGTCCACCTGCAATCGGGTTCCTTGGATTGGTCTGAGAGGATCTTCTCATATTCTCTGTGGTCATTGAGGAACCATCTTGGTTGCCTGAATCACTCTGAAAGGACCTTCTCATCTTCTCTGTGGTCATTGAGGAACCATCCTGGTTGCTTGGATCACTCTGAGAGGATCTTCTCGTCTTCTCTGTCGTTGTCAAGGAACCATCCTGGTTGCTTGAATCGCTCTGAGAGGATCTTCTCATCTTCTCCGTGGTTGTCGAGGAACCATCTTGGTTGCTTGAATCGCTCTGAGAGGATCTTCTCATCTTCTCCGTGGTTGTCAAGGAACCATCCTGGTTGCTTGGATCACTCTGAAGGGACCTTCTCATCTTCTGCGTCATCTCTGAGGAACGTTCCTGCCTGTCTCCTTTGTCTGAGGAGAAAGAAGAAGACGTTTTTTTCATCAACTCCTTGGATAGTGACGGAATCACCAGGTTGGAAGAGACCCACTGGGTGATTGAGTCCAACCATCCCCATCAACCACTCAAACGTGTCCCTCAGAGGTTGAACCCAGAGAGAAGCATCCAGGAGAGCTGGAGGTGGAGCTGGATGGGCTTGGAGGTCCTTTCCGACCCAAACCATCTCCCGGTTCCATGATTCCCATTTGGGGTCAACCAGAACCCCCAGATCTATCCCTGGAGATGCTCAAGGCTACATTGGATGGAGCTTGGAGCCCCCGATCCAGCGGGAGGTGTCTCCACTCATGGATCTGGATGGGTTTGGAGGTCCCTTCTCAACCAAAACCATCTCATGAATCCATGATTCCAACTTGGTGTCAACCAGAACCCCCAGATCCATCCCTGGAGGTGCTCAAGGGCAGGTTGGATGGAGCTTGGAGCTCCTGATCCATCAGAAGGTGGTTCCACACGTGGCCATAGAGAGTCCAGATCCCTGACCCAGAGCATCCTCCACCAGGACATGGAGATCCTGGATCCTTCGCTCCATCTCCTGGTTCCACGATTCTCACTTGGGGTCAACCACAACCCCCAGATCTATCCCTGGAGATGCTCAAGGCTACATTGGATGGAGCTTGGAGCCCCCGATCCAGCGGGAGGTGTCTCCACTCATGGATCTGGATGAGTTTGGAGGTCCCTTCCAACCCAAACCATCTCCTGGTTCTGTGATTCCAACTTGGGGTCAACCAGAACCCCCAGATCCATCCCTGGAGATGCTCAAGGCCACATTGGATGGAGCTTGGAGCTCCTGATCCAGCGGGAAGTGTCCTGGATGGATCTAGATGGGCTTGGATGTCCCTTCCCACCCAAACCATTCCATGATTCCTCATTTCTATGCATCTCCCGGAGCTCTGTGAACCTCCAGCATCTCCATCGTCCCCGTGAGGACCAGGAGAAGGGAACCCCAAACCCTCCCGGTGGCCACACCCGTCAAGGCCTTAATTACGGCTTCCACCTCGTTATCAGGGTCACGGCCTGAAGCTCCAGCTCTTCCAGCCCCAACTGGTCCAGAAGCCTCTGAGTCACCACTTGGGCTCCACTTAAGAATTAATTGATGGATTAATTGGTGGGAGGAGAGGTCCAAGTCTGCTCATAGACCATCTCCAACTTCCTCGGAGAACCCTCCTCATGGCTTCGGGCTCCTCTTCGTGGTCCCAACTCCATGGAGAAGCTTCTCCTCTCTCCCATCTCCCGGTGGTGCCGCTCGGTGGCCACCAGGGTTTGGGACGAAGCCCTGGGAGACGCCCTGGAGCCACCACCCAGGCCTGGAAGGACCGAGGTGGCAATTAGCAGGTCTCTAATCAACCTCCCGGTGCCGCACCCGCAGCTCCCGGCACGTGGCACCTGCTCCTCCGGGAAGCTCAGGAGGTCTTGGTGGGAAAAGGGAGTTCGGAGATGGAGCCTCCAGCTCGTGGTCCTGAGTCCTGGTGGCATCTTAGGGAGGAAAATCGCATCTCCAGCAGGTTCCAGCAGGTCCCACAGCTCTCCCGGTTCCTCCCCTCATGCATCTCCACGTCCTGAAGCCTCTGAGATGCCAAACCCACCACATGGAGCAGCTCCAACCAGAGCCCTGGGGCTTGGATATTGGTGGAGATGGGACCAAAGTGCCACCTGGAGACCTTCTCCTCCCTCCCACCTCCAGCTTTTGGCCCCTGGGACGTCCCAGGCCCCTGGGACCACACCGAGCCCTGGTGGGACCCTCCGGGCAGGCTCGGTCCTACCTGAGGCTCACGTCTCCTGAGCTCCTTCTGGGCTCCTCGGCAGGTTCTGCTCTTCTCCTCCTTGGGGTGGGGACGAGGAGCAGAAAGAGGCGATGACCTGATTTAAATCCGTCCCTTCTCCGCCCCTGGAGGTGACAGGTGGCCCTGCCCCATGCTGAGGGACAGAAGGGATGGAAGGAGGGACCTCCGGCCGGGTCGGATGGAGCTTGGAGCTCCTGATCCAGCCGGAGGTGTCCTGGATGGATCTGGATGGGGTTTGAGGTCCCAAACCACCTCCTGGTTCCACGATTCTTCACTTGGGGTCAACCAGGACCCCCAGATCCCATCCCTGGAGGGATTCAAGACCAGTTTGGATGGAGCTTGGAGCTCCTGATCCAGCGGGAGGTGTCCCCAAGGTTGGAACTGGATGGGGTTGGAGGTCCCTTCCCACCTAAACCACCTCCTGGTTCCATGATTCTTCACTTGGGGTCAACCAGGACCCCCAGATCCCATCCCTGAAGATGTTCAAGACCAGTTTGGATGGTCTTGGAGCTCCTAATCCAGCGGGAGGTGTCCCCCAGGTTGGAACTGGATGGGGTTGGAGGTCCCTTCCCACCCAAACCACCTCCTGGCTCCACAGAGCTGAGGAGAACATGGGCTTGGAGCTCCGTGAGGGGCCAGGAGGACACCTGGAGAAGATCAATGAGAGCTGTAAAACATGAAGATTCCTCCATGGGACGAGTCGGGAAGCCCTGGGAGAAGCTTCCCAGGTCCAGGTGGGGAGTCCCCGTCCTCGGAGAGGTTCAGATCCAGGTGGAGGTGGTGCTCAGGGCTGACGTTCAGACCCCACGAGGGTTGAGTAGCTGTGAGGGCTTCGGAAACCTCAGTGATTCCATCATCTGAGGGCAAGGGAAGAGCTCGGACCCACCAGCTCTACCCAGGGCTGAGGGAGCCTCTAGGATGCTCCAGGGAGGCTCCAGGAGGTTCTGTGGAGTCTCCAGGAGGTTCCATGAAGGCTTCTCTAGGACACTCCATGGAGGCTCCAGGAGGTTCCATGAAGGCTCCTTCAAGAGTTTCCATGAAGCCTCCAGGATGTTCTCTGAAGGCTCTTCCAGGAGGTTCTGCGGAGTCTCCAGGAGGTTCCATGAAGGATCTTCCAGGAGTTCCCATGAAGCCTCCAGGATGTCCTGTGGAGGCTCTTCCAGGAGGTTCCGTGAAGGCTCCTCCAGAAGGTTCCGTGAAGGCTCCTCCAGGAGGTTCTGTGGAGTCTCCAGGAGCTTCCATGAAGGCTCCTTCAGGAGTCTCCATGAAGCCTCTTCCAGGAGGTTCCGTGAAGGCTCTTCCAGGACGTTCCTTGAAGGCTCTTCCAGAAGTCCTGTGGAGTCTCCAGGAGGTTCTGTGGAGTCTCCCCCAGATCCCACCCCTGGAGATGTTCAAGGCCAGGTTGGATGGAGCTTGGAGCCCCTGAAGGACCTGGATTGAGGGTCCCAGCACCCCAGGTCCTCACAGGAGCTTCTCCAAGCCAAAGGCTGAAGGAAATCGAGGTTCTCGGAGTCAAACGCTGAAGGCAAAAATAAGGTTCCTCAAGCTCCTCGGGGCCAAGAAGTCCTTGAGGAGCATCAGAATCACAGAATCACAGAACAACCAGGTTGGAAGAGACCCATCGGATCTTCTAGTCCAACCATTCCTATCAAACACTAAACCAAGTCCCTCAAGACCTCATCCACCCGTCCCTTAAACACCTCCAGGGAAGGGGAATCAACCCCCTCCCTGGGCAGCCTATTCCAATGCCCAATGACCCTTTCTGTGAAAAACCTCCTCCTAATCTCCAGCCTAAATCTCCCCTGGTGGAGCTTGAGGCCATTCCCTCTCGTCCTGTCCCCTGTCCCTTGGGAGAAGAGCCCAGCTCCCTCCTCTCCACAACCTCCTTTCAGGTAGTTGGAGAGAGCAATGAGGTCTCCTCTCAACCTCCTCTTCTCCAGGATAAACCCCCCCAGCTCTCTCAGCCGCTCCTCATAGGGCCTGTTCTCCAGCCCCTTCACCAGCCTCGTTGCTCTTCTCTGGACTCTCTCCAGAGCCTCAACATCCTTCTTGTGCTGAGGGGCCCACAACTCAACACAGGATTCAAGGAGCGGCCTCCCCAGTGCTGAGTCCAGAGGGAGAATCACCTCCCTGGCCCTGCTGCTCACACCGTTTCTGATCCAAGCCAGGATGCCCTTGGCCTTCTTGGCCCCCTGGGCACACTGCTGGCTCATGGTCAGTCGCTGTCGACCAACCCCCCCAGGTCCCTCTCCTCCTGGCAGTTTTCCAGCCAGACTTCTCCCAGTCTGGAGCTCTGCTCAGGGTTGTTGTGCCCCAAGTGCAGGACTCGGCATTTGGCCGTGTTAAACCTCATGCCATTGGACTCAGCCCATGGATCCAGCCTGTTCAGGTCCCTTTGCAGAGCCTCCCGACCCTCCAGCAGATCCACACTTGCACACAGCTCAGTGTCACCTGCAAACTTGCTAAGGGAGCACTCGATGCCCTCATCCAGGTCATTGATGAAGACATTGACCAGGGCTGGACCCAGCCCTGAGCCCTGGGGACACCACTTGTCACTGGCCTCCAACTGGACTTAACTCCATTTCCCACCACTCTCTCATCAATCATCTCTCTGATGTGGTTGGTGGCTGCTTCAGCCCAGGACACCCACACCTTCCGGCAGGTGAGGCTGAGTCACCAGGATGCAGGTCCTGCTCCATCCAACCTGGTCTTGAACCCCTCCAGGGATGGAGCAACCTGGTCCAGGGTCTCCAAACCCTCCCAGGAGAACGTTTCTCCCCAAGATCTTATCTCCATCTCTCCTCTCGTAGCTCAAACTCATTCTCCTCATCCTCTCCGTGTCCTCCTTGACCAGTAGCATCTCTCCAGCTTTCCTGGAGCCTCTTTCCCTCCTGGAAGCTGCTCCAAGGTCTCTTCTCCAGGATGAGGAACCTCAACTCTCTCAGCCTGTCCTCACACAGGAGGTTTTCCAGCTCTCAGAGCTCCTTTTCCACCCTGGAAGCTGCTCCAAGGTCTCTTCTCCAGGCTGGACAACCCCAACTCCCTCAGCCTGTCCTCACACAGGAGGTTTTCCAGCTCTTGGAGCTCCTGGTGTCCCATTTCTCCCCAAGATCTCATCTCCATCTCCTCTCTAGCAGCTCAAACTCATTCCCCTCATCTCCTCCTTGACTTGGAGCATTCCTGGAGCTCCTTTTCCACCCTGGAAGCTGCTCCAAGGTCTCTTCTCCAGGCTGGACGACCCCAACTCCCTCATCTGGGCTCCTCCAGGAGGTTCTCCAGCCCTCGGGATCATCTCCGTGGCCTCCTCTGGCCTCGCCCCAACTTCTCCACATCCTCCTACACTGAGAACTCCAGAGCTGGACACAAGGTCCAGTTTGGGTCCCAGAGCCGAGGGGACAATCCCCTCCCTGGTCCTGCTGGTCCCACTTTTTGGACAGAGCCCAGGACACGGGTGGTTTCTGGGCTGGGAGGACACGTTGGTCCATGACACTCGTGGCCTTCTTGGGCCACCTGGACCTCTACCACCTCAACCTTCAAGCCACGGGTGGAGGAACCTCCAAGTGAGGGTTCCTCGGGGTGAGTTTTTGCAGGTGTCGCCGCGGAATTTGCCGCCGGAGGGTGGTGACCGCGGCCAACGGGGAAGGAGCCTCCAAGCCCTTAGGGAGAAGGAAGGATCGAGGGTAATTAAAGGCTGAGATGAAGCCTTGAGGCTAATTAAAGGCTGAGACGAAGCCGCTGGCTCAAGAGGCCTCCCAGCTGCTGGTTGCCAGGAGCTGCGAGTCGGCGAAGATGAGATGTTGCTCCTCCTCTTCCCCTTGAGTGGGAAGGGACCTCAAGGCCCATCTAGATCCATCCAGGACACTTCCCGCTGGATCAGGAGCTCCAAGCTCCATCCAACCCCTCCTTGAGCCCCTCCAGGGATGGATCTGGGGGTTCTGGTTGACACCAAGTGAGAATCATGGAACCAGGAGATGGTTTGGGTTGGAAGAGACCTCAAAGTCCATCCAGGACACCTCCCGCTGGCTCAGGAGCTCCGAGCTCCATCCAACGTGGCCTCGAACCCCTCCAGGGATGGAGCAGCCACCCCTGCTCTGGAAAACCTGTTCCAGGACCTCCTCACCCTCCCCAGGAGAAGGTTTCTCCCCAAGATCTCATCTCAATCCCCTCTTCCAGCTCAAAATGGTTCCTCTCATCCTCTCCCTGAGCAGCGAGAAGGTCTGGGAGCTGCTCTGGAGATCTAGGAGCTGCTCTGAAGGTCTAGGAGCTGCTCTGAAGGTCTAGAAGCGGCTCTGAAGGTCTAGAAGCTGCTCCAGAGGTCTAGAAGCTGCTCTGAAGGTCTAGGAGCTGCTCCAGGAGACTCCACAGAACCCCCTGGAGGAGACTCCATGGAACCGCCTGGGGACTCCACGGAACCTCCTGGAGGAGCCTTCACAGAACCTCCTGGATCCTCCACAGAACCTCCTGGAGCCTCCCTGGAGCATCCTAGAGGCTCCCTCAGCCCTGGGTAGAGCTGGTGGCTCTGAGCTCTTCCCTTGCCCTCAGATGATGGAATCACTGAGGTTTCCGAAGCCCTCACAGCTACTCAACCCTCGTGGGGTCTGAACGTCAGCCCTGAGCACCACCTCCACCTGGATCTGAACCTCTCCAAGGACGGGGACTCCCCACCTGGACCTGGGAAGCTTCTCCCAGGGCTTCCCGACTCGTCCCATGGAGGAATCTTCATGTTTTACAGCTCTCACTGATCTTCTCATGGTGCTTCCCAACATGAAGTGGGGAACAACCTCTTCTCCGTGTCCTCCTGGCCCCTCACAGAGCTCCAAGCCCGTGTTCTCCGCAGTTCCGTGGAGCCAGGAGGTGGTTTGGGTGGGAAGGGACCTCCAACCCCATCCAGTTCCAACCTCGGGGACACCTCCTGCTGGATCAGGAGTTCCAAGCTCCATCCAACCTGCCCTTGAACCCCTCCAGGAATGGGATCTGGGGGTTCTGGTTGACCCCAAGTGAAGAATCATGGAACCATGAGATGGTTTAGGTGGGAAGGGACCTCCAAATCCATCCATCCAGCCTGGAGAAGACACCTTAGAGAAGGTTCCGGTAGGTTAAGGGGCTCTAGGGAAGCTTGGGAGAAGCTCTGGATGGGAGGAGACAGGGAGAGGAGAAGCGGGAATGGTTTTGAAGCCGGAAAAGCGGAGACGGAGATGAGATCTTGGGATGAAATGTTCTCCTGGGAGGGCGAGGAGGCCTCCCCCAGCGCCTCCTGGTCCAGCAGGAACCGTCCTGTCCTCATGGTCCTCGGTGGTTAACCACATCTTCTAAAAGGAGTCACGGCCTCAGGGGATGGGAAAGGCTCCAGAAAAAACACCCAAGGAGGCCCCTGAGGGACCAGGGTGGGACCGAGGACATGAGGTGGAATGTCCCGTAAGCAAAAAGAGAAGGCAAACACCCAACGGAGCCTTCTAGAAGGAAGGAACCTACAGGACTTCAAGCTGGGAGCTCGGGAACCACCCCCATGTCCCCTCTGTCCCCCCCATGTCCCCTTGCACCCCCTCCCCATGTCCCCTGCACCCCCCATGTCCCCTCATATCCCCCTTACACCCCCCTCTGTCCCCCCCATGTCCCCTCTGTCCCCCCCATGTCCCCTCTGTCCCCCCCAATGCCCCCCTACACCCCCTCTGTCCCCCCCATGTCCCCTTGCATCCCCCTCTGTCCCCCCTCATATCCCCCTTACACCCCCCTCTGTCCCCCACCATGTCCCCCTGCACCCCCCTCTGTCCCCCCCATGCCCCCTGCACCCCCATCATGACCCCCTGCACCCCCCTCTGTCCCCCCATGCCCCCCTACACCCCCCTCTGTCCCCCCCATGTCCCCTCGCACCCCCTCCCCATGTCCCCTGCACCCCCCTCATATCCCCCTTACACCCCCCTCTGTCCCCCCCATGTCCCCCTGCACCCCCCTCTGTCCCCCACCATGCCCCCTCGCACCCCCTCCCCATGTTCCCTGCACCCCCCCATGTCCCCCTTCACCCCACTCAGTCCCCCCATGTCCCCTCTGTCCCCCCCAATGCCCCCCTACACCCCCTCTGTCCCCCCCATGTCCCCTTGCATCCCCCTCTGTCCCCCCCATATCCCCCTTACACCCCCTCTGTCCCCCCCATGCCCCCCTGCACCCCCATCATGACCCCCTACACCCCACTCTGTCCCCCCATGTCCCCTTGCACCCCCTCCCCATGTCCCTGCACCCCCATCATGTCCCCCTGCACCCCCCTCTGTCCCCCCCATGTCCCCCTTCACCCCCCTCTGTCCCCCCCATGTCCCCTTGCACCCCCCCATGTCCCCTCTGTCCCCCCCATGTCCCCTCTGTCCCCCCCCATATCCCCCTGCACCCCCCTCTGTCCCCCCATATCCCCCTGCACCCCCCTCTGTCCCCCCCATATCCCCCTTACACCCCCCTCTGTCCCCCCATATCCCCCTTACACCCCCCTCTGTCCCCCCATGTCCCCCTTACACCCCCCTCTGTCCCCCCCCATGTCCCCCTTACACCCCCTCTGTCCCCCCCATATCCCCCTTACACCCCCCTCAGTCCCCCCCAGCCCCTCCCTCGGGGCGGTCCGTGCTCTCCGGCACGTCCGGAGGGATCGTTTTTGTTGGGGGGGGTGGGGGGGGGGGTGGGAAGCGGC
>JAUMJK010001193.1:600000-765021 GCA_033558105.1 Coccyzus lansbergi
CTCCGAGCTTTCTGCACCCCATGCCTGCAGCTTGTCAGACGTGGTATCCCCCATCCCAGCCCTGCTGATGCATATGTAAGGAATCTAGACACAATTGTGGCTTCTTCTTCAGATGCAGCAGCACCTCTGGACATCTGGACCTCTGGACCTCTCCACATGTGGAGCCAATCAGGACACCTAAGGCACAAAAACACAGCTGTAACCCTTTTATATTAAATAATCCAGCTGAAAGGTATCAATAGAGAAGGCACAGGTATGTTGTGACTGTGACTGGCTACTGTTACCTGCAAAATCAAACCCCGTGCTTAGGAAAATTCCTGGAAATTGGTTTGAAACTAGCTTTTTCATGTTTTCTATTTTTTCCACTGTTTCCCCTATACAAACCATTTCTTTAGAATAAATGAGATGCACAGTGATTTGGGAAGGTTGTAGAGTATTGTCTTCTGTGGGCACTGCTTAACACTGAGCATCATTTTGTAAAGCCCAGAACTCTCTCTGACTTTTGATCTTTAACCATTTAATACTTATCACACTCTCTCTGGAGAGGACTTCGCATCCATACCCTTCATGTGGACATGTGAGACTCGGCAGCCTTATGCTGCAGATCCTTCCAGCCTTCCTTCCCAATGATTTGCCTCCTTTCATCCACTCAGAGGTATGTCCCAGGAATGTTCTCTTTGGTCCCAGAACTTGTATTTACAACCACAGAGAATGTCTTTGGCAACACAGAGTCCAAAGTTAGGCCTGGGCAAACTCTTCACTGCTGAAAGAGCCTGTTTCATTGAAGATTCCTGGGTCAGACAAGGATGAGTTTCTCACTTGGAACAAAACCAAAGGGTAAGAGAACTTCCAGTCTCCTTGAAACAGCTTTGAAATCTTTCTCATCAGGTCTGTCCTTTGCAGGGAATACTCCTGTTAGGAATCACACCATTGCCTGGCAGGATGGCTAAGAAAGGTAGAGTGGCAATGGGAAACCCATCAAAGCCTTCAAGACTCTGTTTCCATTTTCCTATTACCCTTAGCAGATTTTCAGGGCTCAAGGATGCTCCAAGCAGTGGTGAAGGGTTAATGTGAAGACTGTTTTCACAGTGCAAGAGAAGGCCTGGCTACAGCTTCCAATTGCTTCCCTCCTCCCTTCCCCACCTTCCCTCCTGCTGCTTCTTTTATGAACAGTTCTTTACTGTGCCTCAAAAAAACAGATTGCCTCTCTGCTGGCCTCGCTCCCCTCTGACTGCTCAGGGCCAGCGCAGAGCCAGGCGTAGGGTGGCTTTTGTAATAAGGAAAGCTTCTTCCAGGCAGAGAAAGACACTGCCTGGGGCTTCGATATTCACAGCCATTCTATTTCTGGCTCTCCCTTTTTGCAGGCCTTTGTTAACCAAACCCTGCTCTGCCCTCATAGGACGTGAATGAGCATCCTTACCTCAGAGGCAGAATAGACTGGAAAAAACCCACAACCCTGACTGAGCCCACCCCACAGATGAGGAGCTCTGCATCTCGCCTTTCTGCTTTGTCTGCTTTGGGGAGTTTGCTGAAAAGGAGACTAATTAATAGGAATGCCTTAACAGCTTAAATCCAGCTCTGAGGACTCTGATTTCATAGAATCATGGAATCACCAGGTTGGAAAAGACCCACCAGATCATCGAGTCCAACCATTTGCCTCCAGTTTTTTTGGTGGGAATGTGAAAGTAATCCTATTTTCAATGCGGGCAGAGGTAGACTGTGCTGATATTGAGCCCAAAGCAGTTTGAGAAAGGCTATCATAACAGAGCAATGCGAAGGCTCAGGAAGCCCTGTGTAGCTCTGGAGTGCTGGCATGGGACGTCAAGGTGAGCAAAACAGTCCCAGCCCCTCCCCTGGTCCCCAACAGGAGGATTTTGGCATCAGCTCACAGCAGCTCTTTCCACTCTAGCATCAGAGATGTATCTGTCACTTGTACCCACACAACAGTTTGGGCTTCCCACCCTTCCCCTCTTGGCTTATGCTGTGCAGTGCAGTCAAGTACCAGAGCCACCAGCAGCAAAAATACACACTGAAGCCAGCAGGCAGCCATCTCCCTCCATCCTTCTGGGCATTTCCAGGCTCTTCAGCCTGGTCGCAGCTTTGCCCTGTGCCCTGCTCAGCAGCCATCAGCCCACTTTGGCCACAACTCTTAGAATTATAGAATCATAGAACAACAAGGTTGGAAGGGACCCATCGGATCATCGAGTCCAACCATTCCTATCAAACACTAAACTATGTCCCTCAAGACCTCATCCACCCGTGCCTTAAACACCTCCAGGGAAGGTGAATCAACCACCTCCCTGGGCAGACTGTTCCAATGCCCAATGACCCTCTGTGTGAAACACTTCCTCCTAATCTCCAGCCTAAATCTCCCCTGGCAGAGCTTGAGGCCATTCCCTCTTGTCCTGTCCCCTGTCTTATCTCTTCACCCATACACTCCTATGTCCATCACCATGGATGGTGCTGCAAACCCAGCCTGCAGCTACATCTCACATGCAAGTACCCATGGGTTTAGTGCTTTGCCCTCTCTCATTATCCCATTTCAGAGAGATCTGAATACCAGGTTTTCTCCATGCCTGTCTCACAGATGTGCAAGGATCCTGAACCAGGCACCACTGGAGCAACTTTACACCACACCACAGTATGGAGACCGATTCTAAAAGGTGGCGAGTTTGGCTAGAGCAAGGTCACATGCCCAGCGTGACACTAGATTTTGAGATGATGCACGTCACCACATTGCCAATGTGCCTAAAATACACTGTAAAGGTAAAGTGCTGCACTGCACACTCAAGATCTGCATAAGAATACGTTTACCAAGCTGGATTCCACCACTGCCTTTCCACATGAGCTATTCAGATCTAATGTGTCTTCTTCCTGAACCTCTTTCCTAAAAACTTCCATCAGTCTTCCTGCAAAGATCTGTTTAGGCCAGTCTTATCAGCAAAGCACAGACTTAACTACTCTGCTGTCCTCCGAGGGCTACAAAGCACCCTCCTGGGGATTTTCCATCACAGGCTCTTCTGAATATTTCTTTCAGCTGCCTCTTGAAACAAGCTGGTGTTTGAGCACAAGCCTGTCTGACACCTATCCTGCGACCAAGCCAATTATTTCCCTCCGTTCCCGCATCTGCTGAGGCAGTCACACTCTGCACCGGCCTTTTAGTGTTTTCACCACCTCCAGCCAAATGCAGCCTCACACCTTGTCACTGTTGACACCTGCAGAGTCACCAAAAGCATATGTCACCTTCCCAGCGCTCTCCATAGCAAGCATCTATTATACTGCTCCCTTTCTGAACTTCAAGCCAGCTGGTCCTTCAGCTGGGGAGTTCTCTATCTGGGGTGCAAATTTCTCCAGGATCTGGCACAGAGGTGTTTTGATAAGGTACTGGTAACCAGAGTTTGTAGTGGTTTCCATCAACAAATGAAGTCATCCTTTTCCCAAGAAGAAACCTTCAGAGATTTATTTGTAATCTTGGATGATTCTCCAGGCTCTCGGCTCCCAGTGTTAATCTACCCATCACGAATGCCCTCCTACTCACTTCTTGTCTTGCTAACCCATCCAGTCACTGCTTTTTGATATCTAGCCCATCTCTTCCATTCTTTTGATTGGAGCACACACATTTCCTCATTTAGCACCAAAGAGATGAAAAAACATTTGTGTGCCTCCGTCACAAGTGCACATCAGTGTCAGCTGGTCTAATGGGAGACATTTCATAGAATCATAGAACAACCAGGTTGGAGGAGAACCACCGGATCATTGAGTCCAACTGTTCCTACCAATCACTAACACATGTCCCTCAGCACTTCGTCCACCTGTCCCTTAAACCCCTCCAGGGAAGGTGAATCAGCCACCTCCCTGGGCAGCCTCTGCCACTGCCCAATGACCCTTTCTGTGAAAATTTTTTTCCTAATGTCCAGCCTGAACCTCCAAAGGGACAACAACAGTCTTGCCAAAACCCCCTTTTGGTTCCTGAAGTGCTGACTAGGAGCTGCAGCAGGAATGATGCTTGTCAGAGCCACAGCAAGTCCTTTTATTTCACAGAAGACACTGCACAGCCCTGCCAGAGCACCAGTATTGCCTCCCTGCTGGCCAGTGCCTGGACAAATGCTGCAAACCCAGAGGTGAAGGACTTTCACAACCCATTACCCAGCCGCCTGAGCCATGCAGTTCACAGCTGCCACTGCTCTTGACAGATGACTGTGCTCATGCAGAAGCTTGGTCTCTGCTCTTTTTATCCAGCTCTCAGCTTGCAAGCAGAGTATGAAAACACATCTCCCTGTCTTCAAGAGCTTTTTCTTTCCTTCTCAGCAGATCTGCTCTTAGCCTGTCACCTCAGAGGTGCAGGGAAGACAACACTCAGCACTTCAAGACATGTCACATTTAACCTTGTGCATGAAGAAAGCTGGAAACATGCATTATCAGCAGCAATGTGGGCAAGAAGCTGAGAAAAAGCTGCATATATAGAATCATAGAATCACCAGGTTGGAAAAGACCCACCGGATTATCGAGTCCAACCGTTCCTATCAATCACTAAACCATGTCCATCAGCACCTCTTCCACCTGTCCCTTAAACACCTCCAGGGAAGGTGACTCAACCACTTCCCTGAGCAACCTGTTCCAGTGCCCAATGACCCTTTCCATGAAATTGTTTTTCCTAATGTTCAGCCTAAACCTCTATGTTTTCCTTATTGTAATTTGGAAACTTCAGGTGCAGCCATGGGAGGATGCGTTGATGTGTTCTTTTATCGCAACTTAACTCCCAGAGAGCCACTCCCCTACAAACTGCTTGTTGAAAACTAGATACACCTTCAGTCTCACACAAGTTTCAAGCTCAATCATTCTTTTACATAGGAAAGAAGGGGTTAAAGATGGTTATTGAAATATCAGGAAGCCTTGCTCCTACCGTGAAACTCCTCAAGCCTGGTTACCCGTAAGGGACTATGCACACATGCAAGGGATCCTGACTCCTTCAAATGCTGCACACTCACTTGCAGGAGCTGCCAATACATTGAATATGAAGAACAAGCAAGAGGAGCAAGGGGATTGCTCTGAATGCTCAAGGTAGCTTAAAGGAATCAGGCATGAAAATTTTCCTTTAGCAGAGGTCCTGTAATCCAACTAACACATCCTGCACTTGGGGCACAACAACCCTATGAAGAGCTACAGACTGGGAGAAGTCTGGTTGGAAAACTGCCAGGAGGAGAGGGACCTGGGAGTGTTGGTCGACAGCTGACTGAACATGAGCCAGCAGTGTGCCCAGGTAGCCAAGAAGGCCAATGGCATCCTGGCTTGTATCAGAAATGGTGTGACCAGCAGGTCCAGGGAGGTTATTCTCCCTCTGTACTCAGCACTGGTGAGGCCGCTCCTTGAATCCTGTGTTGAGTTCTGGGCCCCTTACCACAAGAAAGATGTTGAGGCTCTGGAGTAAGTCCAGATAAGAGCGATGAGGCTGGTGAAGGGGCTGGAGAACAGATCCTATGAGGAGCAGCTGAGAGAGCTGGGGTTGTTTAGCCTGGAGAAGAGGAGGCTGAGAGGAGACCTCATTACTCTCTACAACTACCTGAAAGGAGGTTGTAAAGAGGAGGGAGCTGGTCTCTTCTCCCAAGTGACAATGGACTGGACAAGAGGGAATGGCCTCAAGCTCCACCAGGGGAGGTTTAGGCTGGAGATTAGAAGGAAGTTTTTCCCACAGAGGGTCATTGTGCATTGGAATAGGCTGCCCAGGGAGGTGGTTGATTCACCTTCCCTGGAGGTGCTTAAGGCATGTGTGGATGAGTTCCTGAGGGACATGGGTTAGTGTTTGATAGGAATGGTTGGACTTGATGATCCAATGGGTCTCTTCCAACCTGGTTGTTCTATGATTCTATGATTCTATGAAATCCTCCACCCAGGGTGCGTCCTCACTTCGATCAACACTTCGATCCTTACAGAGTACTTCCTAGTGGTGTATTGATTTCAACAGATGTCCCAGCAAACCTGTTACAGAGGGGACAGCAACCCAGCAGCAATTGCAAGTTCATGTGCTAATGTCCCACTGTTGAGTGCAAAAGGAAAAACAAGTTTTGAGAAGGTAGGTTCTTGGCAGGTCAATGCGATGCTTGTAATTCAGCAAACATAGCTCCTTGATCTGTTCTCAAAAACAGTGTCACCTCCTGGGTCAGTTTCCCAAGGCTCCTACCACCCTCCTAACGTGGTTCCACACTCCCATGAAACATCAATAGCCAGCCCCACCTAAGCCATGGCAGGGCACATCCCAAAAAACACCTGCCTGCCAGTCTCAGATAGGAGATGGCATCACCAGCATGGTCCAACAAAAGCACCAGGTGTGAGAAACACAATGAGACACGGAGTGGCTTGGCTGGCGTTGTTTAGCCTGGAGAAGAATAGGTTGAGGGGAGACTTCATTGCTCTCTACAACTAGCTGAAAGGAGGTTGTGGAAAGGAGGGATCTGGCCTCTTCTCCCAAGTAACAGAGGACAGGACAAGAGGGAATGGCCTCAAACTCCACCAGGGGAGGTTCATGCTGGATATTAGGAAAAAAATTTTCACAGAAAGGGTCATTGGACACTGGTAGAGGCTGCCCAGGGAGGGGGTTGATTCACCAGCCCTGGAGGTGTTTAAGGCACGGGTGGACAAGGTGCTGAGGGACACAGTTTAGTGATTGATAAGAATGGTTGGACTCAATGATCCAGTGGGTTTTTTCCAACCTGGAGATTCTATGATCCTATGACTATATGAGGATGGGTCTCTCAGGCTTATTTGGGAGCAGCCTCTTCTTAGGAGTGAGGAAAAGGACTGAATCCTTTTTCTGGGGCTGCTTTTGCTTTCTGATTGGTGCAACAGCCTCAAAGAAGAATTAGTATTGTCAGGGCTCCGGTCACATAAATCCATTGTTCTCATGCAGTCAGGAGCCTTCCAGGAGAGGAAAAGAGCACAGCATCCCAGCAGGCTGCCTCAGCCACAGCTCCCTGCCGGCAGTGGCACTTTGTAGAGGGGCAAAGCAAAAGGCACATGGAGTCGGTTCTCTTCCACATCCTACTACAGGAATAGCTCAGATGAGGCAGTCAGATGGCTGTGCACACAGTTTCTTCCTCCTCAGGTATCTTTGACAGCAGAAAAGGCAGGAAGGACAGGGGAAAGGCTTTTTTTCCTCTGGCAATCTAGAGGATGCAAATTCACTCCAAAGTCCTTGTAAATCCAATGACAGGAGCTCTTAAAGGTTTTTGAAGGATGTCAGCTTCTCAGCTGGTCCAAAGCAATTTGTTCTCCAGAGACACTGTTTCTTGATGCACAGAGATGGATGTCACACCACGAAGATGACTGGTGCCTCCTGCAAAGGGAGGACTTGCCAGCATCCCTGCTCCAGCCACCCTACCAGGGCCATGCACAGCAAAGCAGAGGTCAGCAGAAAGAAGAAAACCAGGTTGGAAGGGACCCATCAGATCTTCTAGTCCAACCGTTCCTATCAAACACTAAACCAAGTCCCTCAAGACCTCATCCACCTGTGCCTTAAACACCTCCAGGGAAGGTGAATCAACCCCCTCCCTGGGAAGCCTATTCCAATGCCCAATGACCCTCTGTGTGAAAAACTTCCTCCTAATCTATAGCCTAAATCTCCCCTGGCAGAGCTTGAGACCATTCCCTCTTGTCCTGTCCCCTGTCACTTGGGAGAAGAGGCCAGCTCTCTCCTCTCTACAACCTCCCTTCAGGTAGTTGTAGAGAGTAATGAGGTCAAAAATGGGAGAAAGAAGAAGAAGAAGAAAAAAGAAGAAGAAGAAAATGGGAGTCTCACAGAGCGGAATGCAAGGTTGGAGGGTAAAGCAGACAAAGGGAAGCTGAGAGCAACTCCTGTGCATGCAGGAGCCCTCAGTAAGAAGCAGCACAGCACAAATAAATGCCATGTTGAGGGTTACCTCAGTATGTTTGTCCTCAGTGTTGCACAGCATCTCTATTAAATACAGAAGAAGATGTTTTGCTCTTGACAAGAAGAAAGGGGCAGAGGCGGAAAGGAGGTGCACAAGGAAAAAGTCTTGCGCCAGCAGTGAGACACAGCTGAAGATGAAGGCTATTCATAGGCAGGACATCCAGTCTAATGACTGTCAGTAACTCTCTCTGAATATATTCTTCACCTGTGCTAGGAGACACCTGCCTCCTCTAAGACTGCACACAAATGAAGGCACTAGAGATGATGAAGCACCAGAATGATAAAGTATATTGGGCTATGCACCTTCCCACATCAGTAGAATCATAGAACCGCCAGGTTGGAAGAGACCCACCAGATCATCGAGTCCAACCATTCCTATCAAACACTAACCCATGTCCCTCAGCACCTCGTCCACCCGCACCTTAAATCCCTCCAGGGATGCAGTCAATCCATGTGCTGCAATATTAAGGTGAAACAAGAGTTAAACGTATTATTGGGACTTGCTGTTCCAGAAGGAAAGCAAGCTACAGGTGAGCCTCTGGCTAGCAGGTGCACAAGACATACAGGACCTGGACTACGAAGGAAACAGATAAAAATGAAAGAAAATAGAAAAAAACCCCACCACATACTCAGAAAAATCATCATAGGATGAAAAACCAGAATGCGTGTGATAGATGCTGGAGGTTGCTTTTCTTCAGCAAGGTTGGGACACTTGCTTCTGTCCTTAGCTCTGTTGCTCACTACTGATCTAACAACCCCCCTGCCAATTATTTATAAACCTCCACCTCTGTTTCAACTCAATCTGTGTCAGAAATGGTCTTGCTGACCACTTTATCCCAGATTTTGAAGTCTCTCTGATTTTGTGCTTGTGGGACCACCTTGACTTAGTGCTGCTTGCATCTCACGCACGTTTTTCCATGGCTTGAACTCAGTCTCTCCCATGAAGAGCGTGAAAGCTGACTACGCATTTCAGTCAAAATGAGGACACACACGCACAGCCTGGTCTGTGAGAAAGACCCAGTCTTCAAATTCTGACAATTAACCCCAGAGGACTCAGAATTTCACCTGCAGTTTTTGCTGACCTGTTGAGCAATCACGTAATGCTTCATAGAATGAGAATTTCTGCTTCTCTACACCTTTTGGCATGGCTTCATACATGATGTTTTAACATTGTTTTGTTTCCTTCCCCATTTCATTTCCTCTTTAAATTCCAAGACAGCTGTCTGTGTGCAAGGATAGCAGCTGTTTTATTCCTGGAATTAGCACTTGGTTACTGGACAGACAAAGGCTGGGTTTGCTGCAGGAAGCTCAGCTTTCCTTCTTTCCTAATTTGTTGCTGTTTTCTTTAAGCTGAAGTGAGTATCAGCTTAGAGACAGAGCAGGAGTGTGGAGTTTTGTCCATGGGAAAAAAAGAGTTCAGTACTTGTCAGCAGCAACGGGGATCCTTTGAGAGACAGAAAAATTTTCATCCTTCAGTTCCAGCAAGACATTTTGGCAGATTTATGAATCCAAACCTTTGGCAGAAAGGTGCAGGCAGTACGACAGAGGGAGGCTTCACTGAAACAGAGAAGAGCAGAGGGGATCACACTGAGTGCTGCAGAAATGTAGAGAGGAGGGAGCTGACCACTTCTCCCAAGTGACAGGGGACAGGACAAGAGGGAATGGCCTCAAGCTCCACGAGGGGAGATTTAGACTCGAGATTAGGAGGAAATTTTTCACACAGAGGGTCATTGGGCATTGGAATAGGCTGCCCAGGGAGGTGGTTGAGTCACCTTCCCTGGAGGTGTTTAAGGCACGGGTGGATGAGGTCTTGAGGGACTTGGTTTAGCATTTGATAGGAATGGTTGGACTAGAAGATCTGATGGGTCTTTTCCAACCTGGTTGTTCTATGATTCTATGATTCTATGATTCTATGATTCTATGATAATGGTGTAGAAGTCCTTCCTGCACAGCACACGGCATCTGCAGAGCTGCTTACACAGAGGGAGTGCGGAAAAGATCAGATCCTCACATCCTAACAACTGCTCCCTATGTAGCCTGGAGAACTGCAACACTTGATACTTCCACACACAAAAAGAGAAATCCAGTCTGAAAGTCTGGAATTTGTATTTTGGACCAACAGCAAAGCCGTGGAGAGAGCATAGCACATATACCTCGTCTGTGACAACTGACAGCTCGTCAGGGAAAGATTAAAGCCAAAAGATTCCATGCACAGGGAGGCTTCTTGGTTATCCAAAGGACCATTTCCAAGGGCTGGAGGAGAGTAGTGTTGTGCTTGCATTGCCACAAGCCTGTTGGGTTGTTTAGTGTTTGATAGGAATGGTTGGACTCAATGATCCGATGGGTGTCTTCCAACCTGATAATTCTATGATTCTATGATTCTATGGAATGCAGTGACAAAGCTTATTTTTTTCCTCCAAGAGACTCAGTTAAGCCCAAACATGCTCAAAATAAGTGCTGAAAGCTCTAGGTGCTGACCCAGTACTGAGAGAAACTTCTAAAAATCATGAAGTATTCCTGTTCTTGGTTATATTTATCTTCAGCCTTGCTCCAGTGACCATGCTGAGGAATGAGGGGGCAGACTCACGCTGCTTCTGAAAGTTGCTGCGGAGACTCAGAGTCTCTATACAACAAAGCCCAGTGCCATATTCTGGATGGAAAAGTGCATTGCTTATAAATCAGATCGTCTCCTTACTGTCAGTGTGGGCTTCCCACCCCACCTCAGGTTTATATAAGGACCCTCTAGGAAGGGCAGGCGACGTCCTTTGGTCGAGCCACATTCCTCTCCTCCCCTTGCCCTGCTGCTTGTCTGTATCTCTGCTCCTTTGCCTCTGGTGGAGGCTTTGGCTGGCCTCAAGCCTGCTCTCCTCTTGTAAACGTGGCCCTGCAGTATTTACTCATCACTGATACCTGCACCAGCCTGCTCGGGAAGGTTACTCATATGATGAAGGGTCAGCTACCCTGCACTATCCTTCATGGCTTCAAGCCTTGTGAAGCCTGTGTTTTTACTATCATAGAATCAGAGAATCATAGAACAACCAGGTTGGAAGAGACCCATCGGATCATCAAGTCCAACCATTCCTATCAAACACTAAACCATGTCCCTCAGGACCTCATCTACCTGTGCCTTAAACACCTCCAGGGAAGGTAATAGACTGCCCTGGGCAGTCTATTCCAATGCCCAATGACCCTCTGTGTAAAAAACTTCCTCCTAATCTCTAGCTTAAATCTCCCCTCGTGGAGCTTGAGGCCATTCCCTCTTGTCCTGTCCCCTGTCACTTGGGAGAAGAGGCCAGCTCCCTCCTCTCTACAACCTCCTTTCAGGTTCTTTTCAACCTCCTCTTCTCTAGGCTACTATGACCCAGACCCTCTTTTCCTTCTATTCCTGAACCTTCAGCATCCTTTACTTTCTCTATATTTTCCCTGGAAAAGAAGAAATAAAAAGAGCTGGAAACATTCCTTTTCGTTTAAGAGGAAGCTGAGACTCCTTGGCAATGGGACGGCTCCAGCAGCTGGGCTTTTAAGGACACTCTGGAAATGATGAGACTCCTGATAAAATCACAACAGTTGGCAGGCCTGTATTTCCCCATAACAATTACAATTTCTTTGCCTGTGGGTATCTCTGTGTTGAAATGCCTCTGAAGTTCCTGCTATGTCACCGTATTTGCATGTATTTCTTCTCAGTTCCTTCCTTCTCCAGCCCCAGCCAGAGAGCAGACATTCCTGAAAATCAACTAACCACACTCCCATAAGTTTACAGCCTGAAGACCTTGAAGCAAATGAGCCTTGAAGACTAATTGTAGAATTATGGGCACCAAATGATGCTGAATTACGCAGTGCTTAACGGATATTGCTTAGTGAATTGATTTGGGAATAAAGCACTGGATAATATGAGAAAAAAAATCACATCTCCAAAGATACAGCAGTGGTGGCTAAAACTGCCACTGTTTTCAACTCTACTAGCCAAAAAAAAAAAAAAAAAAAAAAAAGGACTTCTACTTCAGCTGTGTAGTAGGGCTTGACTGGAGGAGTCTAATTTTAAAGTTAAACTTACACTGAGAAAGGACCTTTCCTTTTACAGAATATTTCAATGCAGCAAATGTATACATCTTCCTCTGGAGCATCTGCACTGCTGTAAGAGGTGCTGAGAGTGACTACACATTACATCCAAGCACCTCAGGCCAGATGAACCAGGACTTGGAGGCAGGAATGAGCTCACATTTCCATTTTGGTGGCTCAGCTGCTCTGGGATGCATGAACCATAACCAAAATGCATCTTCTTAGCGTGATAATTTAACTCCTACTGACTGCAAGACAGATTCCTTTTTATTTAAAAGTTATGTAGAAAGCATCCCTGTAGTTTTTATTAACCAAGCCAATAGAAAAGCAACAGAAATCATGGAATCATAGAATCATAGAACAACCAGGTCGGAAGAGACCCATCGGATCATTGAGTCCAACCATATGAAATGATGAAGTAAGCATAGAATCATAGAACAACCAGGTTGGAAGAGACCCATCGGATCTTCTAGTCCAACCATTCCTATCAAACACTAAACCAAGTCCCTCAAGACCTCATTCACCTGTGCCTTAAACACCTCCAGGGAAGGTGACTCAACCACCTCCCTGGGCAACCTATTCCCATGCCCAATGACCCTCTGTGTGAAAAACTTACTCCTAATCTCCAGCCTAAATCTCCCCTGGTGGAGCTTGAGGCCATTCCCTCTTGTCCTGTCCCCTGAACCATATTCAGTGATTCAGAGCATGATTGAGCCACATTCAGTGACATCCAGCAATGTGTGTTCATTGCAGCAGGTGGGACTAGACGACCCTCAAATGCTCCTTCCAATCCAAACCATTCTACAGTCACTAATTGTTGAACAACACTGTGTGTCCATGTGCAGGGTGTTCCTTCACACTCTATGAATGGGCTGCAGTGTTATTATTATTTCCATTCTTCACACACAGGAATTGAGCCAAAATTAATCGTTAATTAAGAGTTACTGTGGAGGATAAGCAGCTTGCTTGGAATCATGCAGGAACTGGGTGAGGACTGAGGGATGGTGAGTAGGTGTCCCCTGACCAGACTATCACATGGCTTCCTACCAACACCTTAGCATAGCATAGCACCTGGAAAACACAAGGCTGCTGTAATGTTTGGAGGTCCTTTTCCCTAAAACTTCGATATCATTCATGGATAAGAACTTCAAGAGTGGAGGAAAGTCTATTTAGGCCCTGATCATGGCTTCTCGGGTACTGGTTGGCAGTGGGAGTGATGGACAGGGCGGGTGGAAGAGCCCTTGGATATAGAATCATAGAATCATAGAATCATAAAATAACCAGGTTGGAAGAGACTCACCAGATCATGGGGTCCAACCATTCCTATCAAACACTAACAGCCTTAATTGTCTTACAAATGCTGTCTTGATGTGTTTATAAACCATTCCCTTTGAGGATGTTTTTGGTAGTGAACTTCAGGTTACTACGTGTTCTGAATGCCGTTTCGACTGTCAACTTGACATGGCCCTTGAGATAAGAAAGAATTGAGGTCTCATATTTCTTTTAAGAAAGGCAGAAATGGCACTGGCTTCTTTCAGAGTTGGAGGTTTGCCTGCGCTTCTTGGTGCTTAGCTTGTATGATATGTTGACCAAGAAGCAAGTGCATCTCCAGACTGGGAGAAGCACATGTCAGAGTTCTCAGTACTTACACACTGTGCTGTGTCCTTCATTCTTCTTCCTGAGCTTCCCACACAGGTTGGCTGACTGAAAAATGGTGAGTACAATGGCTTAGCATGCGATGAAGCAAGAGTCTGAGGGAGGATGGGAGGAGGAGGAAGGGATAAGTAGGTGACAGTCTAATTAAGGAACACATGATAACGCTTCATGCCATAGCCAGGCAGCAGGCACTTCCTGACTGCAGGAAGCTGCCAGCTTTTCCACCTCTGCACTTGCCTTCATAGGGTGTTTAGACGCTGGCCACAGCCCTGCTGGACTGATGGAGGGGAGGCAAAGTCCAGTGTGCCACTTGGATGCATGAGGGGAGGTGGAAGCAGAGGTTTGGGGTTACCTTTTAGCTTGCCACTGGTCATTGGGTGCTCAAACGCAGGTGTCTGCTGCTGTTGACACTGAGTGATAAGTGGAAACATTTTTTCCATTGGAAAGAATCTCAAGAATTTCCTCATTCTCTTTTTATTCTTTTTTTTTTTTTCCTTTTCCTTTGCAGTGAGAAGACTGTTACCACGGGTGCAGCACAAGGCAGATGGGGACAGTTCTTATTTAATAATTAGATGCCCCCTCCATTCCCTTCTTATAAGCTCAGCCACTCCAGCCCTAAGTTTCAAATGCTTGTTTAAATTGAAGTCTTCCTCCTTGTAAACATCCCAACTGCCTATAATAGCTGGTTCTTAACCCTCTAGTCCCTGGCTTCCAAGCTGGCTCCCCAAAAAAGCAGCCAGCAGCTACCTCCAGGGATTAATTATCCCTCCAGAAGCAGGAGGAGATGTGGTTCCCTTGGTGTCACCTGCATTGCTGAGGCTGAATTTGCACTGTTCCATCCAGGTTCACAATTCAAGCTCCCCCGGGACTCCTCCAAGACAGCAAAAGTCCCAGAGCTTGGGATGATGGCTGGAAGAGAAGTGGTCAGATGTAAAATATAGAAGGAATGTCTTCCCAAGCGGAAAAGGTAGGCACAAGCTGGGTAAGGGGCCCCTTCCCTCCCTCCTTGCTCATCTCATGGCACTGACCTGCCACCATAAAACAACCCACGCCCCCGGTTCCTTTTTTTTTCACCAGAATGCTCCTAGGTTTATTTTTTTATAAAATTCAGCTCTACGTTTGAGGTCATTTTTTTATGTCATTCAAGCTGTGTAGATTTTTTTCCCCAGAAGCAACCCTGGGGAGCAGAAGGAGGACTCGGTGCCCCCACACTGGCTCCCAGCACCGTGCACCATGGGGCAAATCTTATTTCACAAGGAGCTGGCTGAGTGGCTGCACATACACCTGCATAAACGCAAGAAGCTGAGATGCTCCTAGACACACGGGTGTGTCCCTGCACGTGCCAATTGCCCCTTGCTCTCCCAGGACTTGGTTGGAAAGCAGGAGCACAGCTGAGGTGCCTCCAGCCCTGCTGCTGGTACCCATGCCCGAGTGCATCTCATCCTCTTGGGGTGACAGTGACACCAATAAGCAGGCACCTTCCTTTCCATAGGCTGGAAAACATGAACGTTCTAAAAAAAACCTTGTCATGGTGGAAAGCTGGGCCCAGGAGGACTAAACGAGGCATCCTGGGACACATTGAAAGGGTCCTTGGCCACTGCACATGTGATAAATTGCCTGTCTCTTCAGCTCCCCACAGCAATTAGCAGATCCATTTGTCAGCTACCCTCTACCCCAGGAGCTGGGGAGGCCTGAGGTCCCCATTACTGTGTTTTCTGTGAGCCTGGGCCAGCAGAAAGCCTGTCATAGAATCATAGAATCATCAGGCTGGAAAAGACCCATTGGATCACCGAGTCCAAATGTTCCTATCAAACACTAAATCATGTCCCTCAGCACCTCATCCACCCATCCCTTAAACACCTCCACAGAAGGTGAATCAACCAACTCCCTGGGCAGCGTGTACCAGTGCCCAATGACACTTTCCGTGAAAAAAAATTTCCTAATATCCAGCCTAAACCTCCTCTAGTGGAACTTGAGGCCATTCCCTCTTGTCCTGTCCCCTATCACTTGGGAGAAGAGGCCAACTCCCTCCTCTCTACAAACTCCTTTAAGGTAGTTGTGGAGAGCAATGATGTCTCCCCTCAGCCTCCTGTCAAATAACAAATAACTGGTGTTATTTTCATGAGAGGTTAGGTTATAAAAACCCCCTATTCTTGGTGCTACGCGATGTTGGCCTCTCTTGCTGCGTCTGCTTGTGTCTGGGAGAGTTTGGTGGCAATAAAGCAGGAGGGGTTGAGGTCCTTGCTGCAGACACTACCAGCTCTATCAGAGAGGATACAAACCTGAGGTAAAAAACCTCATAAGCTGCTCTTTTTCTTCCTAGGTGGACACCTCTTCCTTGCCTTTGAAGAGTCCGAGAACTGCCCTGCAATTCTATCCCATCTCAAGAGATTGGGGGTATGGAGAGTGCAAAGGAGAAGGCAGACAGGCATGTTTTGAACAAAAGTATAAAGAAGCCAAACCGCAGATGAAACATTACCACTTCAAGGGAAAAAAAATAGATAATGACATTAGTCACCACCCAGCAAACGACCTACAGTTTCCTCAGCCTGCGGAGGCCATGAAGAGCCTTCCTCCTCCTCCTGCCCCTACCTCTGCCTATGGTAGGGCTTATGACAAAACAACTTATTAAAGGAATTACGCAAGTGACCTCCCACCCCTTTCTGCGCTGATTTTTCCAAAGCCTTACGCTTATCGGGTAATCGTACTGGAGGCACCAGCTACCTGTCACAAGCCCTGTCGTGTGGCTGTATTATAATAAGGCCTCAGCTCCTTAATTGCTCGCATGCTTTGTTGGGAAAGCTCAGTCACAAGGGTGCGGAGGTAATCCAGGAAAAGCACTATCAGCGTGTCCAATTACAGGGGCTGGCACTGCCTTTGGTACTGAACTCTGCCCACGGCCTCAGGAGCAGCATCCAGGGAGGTCACCTGACAAAAGGGCATCTTTGCACCTCTCCATGCAGACTGGCACTGTCTCTCCAGCACTTGGTCCATGTGACTTGTAGGAATCATGGTATCATAGAATCACCAGGTTGGAAAAGACTCTCTGGATCATCAAGTCCAACCATTCCTATCAAACACTAAACCATGTCCCCTCAGCACCTTGTCTACCCGTGCCTCAAACACCTCCAGGGAAGGTGACTCAACTACTTCCCTGAGCAGCCTGTTCCAGGGCCCAATGACATTTTCTGTGAATTTTTTTTTCCTAATGTCCAGCCTAAACCTCCCCTGGCAGAGCTCGAGGCCATTCCCTCTTGTCCTGTCCCCTGGCACTTGGGAGAAGAATCCAGTTCCCTCCTCTCCACAACCTCCTTTCAGGTAGTTACAGAGAGCAATAAGGTCTCCCCTCAGCCTCCTCTTCTCCAGGATAAACACCCCCAGCTCTCTCAGCCGCTCCTCATAAGGCCTGTTCTCCAGCCCCTTCACCAGCTTTGTTGCTCTTCTCTGGACTCACTCCAGAGCCTCAACATTCTTCTTCTGGTGAGGGGCCCAGAACTGAACACAGGATTCAAGGAGCAGCCTCACCAATGCCAAGTACAGAGGGAGAATAACCTCCCTGGACCTGCTGGTCCACTCAGCTTAGTGTCATCAGCAGACTTGTTAAGGGTACACTCAATGCCTTCATCCAGGTTATTGATAAAGACATTGAAGAGGGTCTGGACCCAGCACTGAGCCCTGGGCAACAGCAGGAAATCAGGCTCAGCAGAGCTCACATATTTATTTCCCTGGGTTTGCAGACCTCCCCAGGTCAGATAAAACTCCCCAGGTCTGCTGCCCCTCACCAAAGCAGAGGCACAGGCTCACTGCCAGCAGGAAATAGCCATGTGCCAACTTGAAATGTTACCTCAGTTCAGTCTGGGAAGTTTAAATGCTTGATATTCCAGCTCAATTCGAACCAGTAGTTGGTTTCAATGTGATGTTTCCACTGCCAGCAAGGGGCTGGGACACACACAGAGCAGAATTGTTCTCTGTGTCAGAGTAACTCCCGCGGGACCAAGCACCATGGCAGGTTTGAAGCCAGGCACCATACAGACCCAGGGTAGAAGTCACATTGCATGTGAGCATCTGCTTGCACGAAGCACACATGCATGAAGCACCTGGGTGGGTGAACCTGGAGGCTGGAAGAAAATCATTACCCAGTTTGCTTCTTTGAGACTTTGCTCCAGTTTCTGTAAAGCAAATATAATCAGCTAAAATAAAGGCCAAAACCCAGTAAAAAAATACCCTCTCTCTGGCTCACCTTGTTCAGCCTCGAATCTTCTGGTAAACAGCATGGATAATGGTAGCCACCAGGCTTCTCCAGCATCTCTACAGGTTTGTAACGTGTAAGTCAGCAATTGAAATCTATATCTCTGTGTAATTAGGAGTGCTCAGAGCAGTGACTCAGACATTCCAGGGCGCTCACTTCTTGTTGTCGGTGTGTGAAATACAACTTTACTCATTTTTTCCAATTACTTTGGACTTTAAAAACAGTAATTAGCAAAGTCAGCTCGTTATCAGCTCCTGTGAGTAACCTGTCCTCCTGCCAGTCCTCTGCTGTGTTTTGGTCACAGGCAAAGCCTTGGCGGTCATTCCTAAGGCTTTGCTTTTGTCTGAAGAGCCAAGGCAGCCAAGGGAGGAAAATAGGTTCTAAACCTGTGGGCCCTTCCACTCATGTTCATTTTAAACACTTGAACACTGAAGTAGCTCCACACTGAGTCTTTATATGGCTTGGTAAATAGCAGGCAAATCGTAAAATAAAACTTTAGAAGCATCATTTTCTCACTTCTCTCTCTGGTGGCAGCCAGGCTGGCATCGACAGACCCAGAGTGAAAGCACCATCCTTGCTAATGATGCTTCCCCTACTGTGCTTTTACAGCAGCTCTTATCTGCTCAGCTCACAGAGCATTTCACCACTACATCTGCAGCCAAACGAAGGGCAAAAGACAGTCTGCTCCTTACCACCACTCACAGCCAAGCATTTCAAAGGGGGTTACAGAGCCTGCTTTTCATGAGAGGATGATGCTATTTCCTCTAGCGCGCTGGTAGTCCCTGTATTTTCTTCCCCAGTGGGACAGGCTTGTTGCAAGACCCCAGCAGAGGTGGTTGCAAGATCAGTATCTCCTTGTAATCTGTGGGAAGACTCTAGTCCAGCCTGCAGGGGTAAACCACTGCTGATAGGACTTGGACTGGCATGTATAGGAACAGGTTAATGCTCAAGAGAAATACTTCTGTCCACAGCACTTTCATAGTTTAAAAAAAAAGTGGAAAGAACAACTTTTCCTGGATAATTCAGGTGATTTCTGGTAGGCAAATTGGGCTCCTCTGCCTTTCATTGCAGTGAAGCTCCAATGCATGCAGAAAGACAGCGGTACTGTCCGAAACCCAACACCCACAGCTAGAGGTTTCTCTGGGAGGAGAACCATGCAGGTGGAAGCGAGACAGCAAACAGGATCAGGCCCTCCAGCTGGGCTGGAGATGAAAGAAGGGGAGTGTATTAAACATTCTGTTTAACAGCTCTACTCAGCTCAGGTGGGATGAGCCTCAAGGGTATATGAACCTCTCTAGCTTATTTTGGGTTCAAACAGTTCAGAACATGAGTTCACTGGCCCTTTTTTCTTACTCTCTAAACTAATTTCCCCTCAAGGATTTTTTTGTGGTGATGGAAGAACTGTGAATTTTGCAGTGACTTCAATCTGCTGCCTGTGGATATATGAACCTTTTTACACTATAGAAACCGAGGCATTGACATGTGAAGGCACAAACCCAACAAAGCAAAAGCAGAGAAGAAACTAGTGGTGAGGTTCAGCTCATCTGGCTTCAGTTACCTGAGGTTTCAGGCATGCAAACTACACGGTTATCTACATCTTCTCTCTACTGAGAGCTGAAGGACCTCCAAGAAGTCATTCTTTCCAGACAGGCTATTGAATTGAATCACCTGGAGGTGTTTATCTCCTTCCATGGAGTACAGGAGGTGACTAAACAAGTATCTCAGGCTAGGTGAACAAGGTTTAATTAAAATGGAGGCAGTCCAGCCTGACTAGTCCCGTGCCAGGGTAGG
This sequence comes from Coccyzus lansbergi, assembly GCA_033558105.1. Lineage (NCBI taxonomy): Eukaryota > Metazoa > Chordata > Aves > Cuculiformes > Coccyzidae > Coccyzus > Coccyzus lansbergi. The sequence continues at coordinate 619,680 of JAUMJK010001193.1, forward strand.
AGGGAGCATTGCAGGGTCTGCAACTGGGAGCTTCTTGCTGGCTTGTTGGGCCAAACTCAACCAGATAAATGATCTCTCCTGACAGCAGTGACTCTGGAGGTTTATTCTGATGAGTTATCCTGGGGATTTTGATTAATTCCATTTTAGGTCAGCTGAGCATCCCATCGACACACAAGTCATGAGACCAAATACTACAAAGTCCCTTTGTCCTTGGGTGCAGGGGATAACTACAGTACTGGCAACAACTGTGGTAGAAAAGAGTTGTCAAACACCACTCAGGAAGGCTTGTGCTTGATAAATATTTGTGGAGCTGACTGTAACCTGCTTGGCTTCTGCTTCCGAATGCAAAGAACCTGTGGGGAAGAGTTTAAACTGCATGTAACGCAGCCCTCCCCCAGCACCGCTGGAGAAAGCTGCAACCCTGGGCCATCTCCTTGCCCCTGCTGAGCTGCTCCCAGCATAGAGCATCGCAGGAAAAGGCTGTCTCATGGCAGTGACCACTCTGGGATTGCATTCCTGTGTTTTTGCTCGTCTTGTCAGAGGCAAAGTTATCATCCAGTGCAGCTCCAGAGGCATCAGCTGCTGCTCCATCCCTGCAGCTCCCAGCAGAGCTGCAGGCTGTGCTCACGTGGCTCTTGGCAGGCAGGGTGTCCAAGGAGGCACCTGGGCAGGGAGATGTTTGGGAAAGAGATGATTAGTGGCAGGACATGCTCTGGGACTGATGGATTGGGGAAATACCCAGACTCCTGAGCCGGTAGAGGGTAGAATGAAAAAGGAAGTATTGAAAAAAAAAACAACCCAAAGCTGCGGTGGTATTTTCATGCTTGGCTTCTGACATCCTCTCCCTCTCATACACTTGACTTCCTTGCTTATTTTTATCAGATGAAACTGATGGTTGCTGCTACGGTAACGTTGTGTTGTTGCAGCTCTGGCAGTGAACAAGCGTTCAATGTATGTTTCCTTTGCGGCTTCCCTCCCTGCTCTGTCTTCCCACCTCTCAGGGCTCTCAGAATAGCATTTTTTACTTTGTTATGTCTTCGTTGTGAGTGTTGCCTGTTGTGATGGGCAGGGGTTCACCCCCCAGCTCTGCTCCCATCACCCCCAGGCAGTCTCCCTCTCTTCTTGTCTCGCTTTTGCTGTCTTAGAATCACAGAATCACCAGGTTGGAAGAGACCCACCAGATCATCGAATCAAACCATTCCTACCAAACACTAAACCATGTCCCTCAGCACCTCATCCTCGCATCTTTTAAACCCTTCCAGGGAAGGTGACCCAACCACCTCCCTGGTCAGCCTGTTCCAGTGCCCAATGACCCTTTCTGTCTTGGTGGGCAAAATACAAGTCTGGCCCTGAGTATGGGCCTAAGGCTTTTGTTTTAATGTGGAAAAAGCAAAAAACGACTTTCCTCGAGCTGATAACTTGGGGTGGGGGAAATAGCTCTTCATGGGAATGATCAAGTTTGATTCCCCACTTAGGGTCGCTATGGGGATGGTGGGACTGGAAGATAAAGGCTGGTGCTCTCTCCTACACTGTGGAGACCAGGTCATCTCCTTGTCCCAAACAGTGATGACCCACATCTCCTGGGGTGGTATCAGAGCATCATCAGTGGATTTACCTGTGCTCCAGCCTCATCAAAGTCATAGAATCATAGAACAACCAGGTTGGAAGAGACCCATCGGATCATCGAGTCCAACCATCAAGTCATCTCTGTCCACAGTGTTTTACTCACAAAGGTCATGGCTTGTTGAACTTGAGGAAATCTTCATGCCTTCAAGCTCTTTCCCAGCTGATCGGGCCCTATTCCTGGTACCCAGACTGCACCAGGGTATTGCAAGCAGCTACCCCAGGCTTCCAGCTCACACTGTGGCTGCCACCACAGCGTGAGAGAGCCGAGTCCCTCTCATTCCCGCTCCTTGAATATTGTGTCCAGTTCTGGGCCCCTCACCATAAAAAGGATGTTGAGGCTCTGGAGCAAGTCCAGAGAAGAACGATGAGGCTGGTGAAGGGGCTGGAGAACAGACCCTATGAGGAGCGGCTGAGAGAGCTGGGGTTGTTTAGCCTGGAGAAGAGGAGGCTGAGAGGAGACCTCATTACTCTCTACAACTACCTGAAAGGAGGTTGTAGAGAGGAGGGAGCTGGCCTCTTCTCCCAAGTGACAGGGGACAGGATGAGAGGGAATGGCCTCAAGCTCCACCAGGGGAGATTTAGGCTGGAGATTAGGAGGAGTTTTTTCACACAGAGGGTCATTGTGCATTGGAATAGGCTGCCCAGGGAGGTGGTTGAGTCACCTTCCCTGGAGGTGTTTAAGGCACGGGTGGATGAGGTATTGAGGGACTTTGTTTAGTGTTAGATAGGAATGGTTGGACTAGAAGATCCGATGGGTCCCTTCCAACCTGGTTGTTCTGTGATTCTGTGATTCCTTCATCCAGATGAATTTCAATCAATCAACTGTTAGGAGCTGCAGAGAGGGACAGTCACCCTGGGAAACATCCCAGTCGCACGTGCAGCCCTTCAGGCAAGAAACCATGAAGCTACAAATTGGGGGAAAGGCCCCTCATTATCACACCTAGAGTCTCATCCTACCCTCCTCCTTCCCTTTCTGCCCCTTGCTAGCAGCCACTCCCAGAGCCTTCTCTCCCTTTGCAGCTCCTTGCATTTTCTCCAGCTCTGCTCACCACCACATCGACCTATGGTGCTACCAACAGCTAAGTATTTCCCAGTCAAAGCTCTCACTGTTTGCAGGTTTCCCTGAAGTCGATTCTCCTCGAGGTATTTGGCCTGAAACCTCTTCCCTCCCCCTCATTAATAAAAAAAAAAAAAAAAATCCCAACACTCACAAGCATTCATTTTTGTTATGACCGGTTTGAGCTTATTTCAGCAGAGCTGCTCTTCATCTGGGCTTATGCAGCTCTTTCTGAAGAAGAAAAGAGACTCCTTTTCAATTAGAGCACCTGAAAAGCCAGTGCTGCTACGCTATTAACTTGTTTATAATAGAGATGTTTGGTGCACAGGATTCCTTTAGGAAAGCTTGGAGCAGGTGCATTACAGTTGCTCCTCACATCCCTGTTTCTTCCAGGTGACTGGACTAGCAGTTGGAGGTTTTTGGGGTGTTTTTGTTTTGGTTTGGTTTTTTTTTGTTGTTGTTGTTGCTGTTTTGATTGTGCTTCAAGGCACCACAAAGCAGAGCAACATCTCAGGGATGAAACTATGTCCCCAGCTGCTGGTAACTTCCTACAGAAATTAAAATAAGAAGGAGATAGCCCAGATTATCCTTACCAGGCAGCTGGAAAGCAATGCTGGTTCTCCTGTTCCTTACGACAACAAGGAGGAGTGCGGTTACAGAATTTTGCCCTATGCCAAGGGAATCTGTGTCCCAGGGGTGGCTGCTCCCCACACGTAGCACTGATAGGGAATTTTGCACTTCTGCAGCATAACGGTTTTGCCTGGCTGCACCCAAACTTAGGCAAAAATAGCTACCAAAAGCACATCTGCTCAGTGTGTCTCAAGTGACTAAGCTCTTTGGTGAAGCTGAACAGAAGTGGATACACACCAAAACCAACAAACCAAACATCTGGGAGAGTTAACACAGACTTAACTAAGTAGGGAAACAGCACGCAGCTTGCTGTATCATCAGTTGCAACTACAGAGCAAAGGACACATGGCTCAAGTCTAAACAAGAGCCAGAAGAAACAGTGTCATGTGTGCAAAGAAAGGTCCTCACACCATCCATGAAGTTCTTGAGATACCTCAGGGTCACCATTCAGCAATGAGTGCATTTTGTTGGCACCAGTTCCTATTTGACCCCTGACAGGTGGGGCAAAGAATCAGGGAAAATCCTCCATCACCCTTTCACCCATTGCTCTCCTATCAGCACCACTCCAGTCTGATGTGAGGCAGCCCCCCAAGCAAAGTGGACCCCACCTCTTGGAGATCAGACACACAACACGCATCAGGTGGAAAAAGAAGTGAGTGGCTTCAGTCTGACTTAAGCCTGAAAAACCTGTTTGTGAAGCATGTGAAGCTAGTGACAGGTTCAATTCACCTGCAGTTTCCCTAACCAGTGCTGTAGTTCAATCAGAAGTGTTCAAGACAGCACTAAATATCTTCCTTTATTTCAGATCAGCACTGGCAGAGGCTGCCCAGGGAGGTGGTTGATTTACCTTCCCTGGAGGTGTTTAAGGTGAGGGTGGATGAGGTACTGAGGGGCATAGATTAGAGATTGGTGGGAATGGTTGGACTCAATCTGGTGGGTCTCTTCCAACCTGGTGATTCTATCAAGTCCTAAAGCTTCTTCTACAAGGATAGCAACTCCATGCCTAAGGAGTGGTAGGAATCAAGGCAGCTTAGCTAGAGATTGGTTGAAGGAAAGAAAATGCAAGTTTCAACATTGCATTTATGTTTCTGTGGCAAAAAACACCTGCAAGGATTGAGCACAATACAACTTATCTTTGATCACATTGAACATGCCCCTCAGGCCAAGCATTAAATCTGAGGGTCATTAGTTAGTAAAGCAATCCCATGCAAACATAACACTCTAGCCTCAGCCCAGCTTGTTTACACTGGTAAGATTAGGGTCTGATACCTTCCAAATCACAGGAACTTCTCTTCATATATCTGAAAGGTACGGGTATTCCAGGGCACATGTTTCTTTTAGTGGAAAATTTCATAGAATCTTAGAACATCAAGGTTGGAAGAGACCCATAGGATCATCGAGTCCAACCATTCCTATCAAACACTAAACCATGTCCCTCAGTACCTCATCTACCCGTGCCTTAAACACCTCCAGGGAAGGTGAATCAACCACCTCCCTGGGCAGCTTATTCCAATGCACAATGACTCTGTGTGAAAAACTTCCTCCTAATCTCTAGCCTAAATCTCCCCTGGCAGAGCTTGAGGCCATTCCCTTTTATCCTGTCTCCTGTCACTTGGGAGAGGAGCCCAGCTCCCTCCTCTCTACAACCTCCTTTCAGGTAGTTGCAGAGAGTAATGAGGTCTCCTCTCAGCCTCCTCTTCTCTAGGCTAAACACCCCCAGCTCTCTCTCATCCTATTAACTGTACAAATTGAACTGCTGAATCATGGCATGGGCAGATTTCTACCCAGGATGCTGCCTTGGTAGCAAACAAGTTTAGAACTGCACTCAAATGCGGTTTCCTCCACGTCTGTCTCTGACAGCACCTCCAGCTGCAGCACCTAACCACCAGTAAGTGACAAAGCACAGCTGACCATGCAAGAACTGACCTCCAGACTCAAACTGGCCAGAGCAGACAACCCCAGGCGGATAAGCCAAGGCCCTAGCAGCACACAATTCCAATATTTATCTTCCTATCCATGGTTCAAGGCAGAGTAAGAGTAAGGCAAGTAGCAATGAAGTGCCTCAACTCTCCAAGTTCAGTTAGACAAGGGGTTAGACAAGTAGTACAAGTATTGCAACCCATGTGAGCAGCAAGACCACCACCAGTATGTTTGGAAAGCATTTTCAAACTTTATTTACAACTGTCACAGTGACAAAAATGTAGTTTGAAAAAAATGCTAGCTTCTCCCTGAGGCTCAAAAAAGAATTACAGAAATATAGAATGTATATCATACAACAGGATTTTACTGGAGTGCTTTGTTCTTTAGATACGTTCAACAACAAATAGAAATATACACAATACTTCCAAAAAAAAGGATGCAGACAAATATGCAAGTCTTTTGGGCAGACGGTGGGTCTGAAGTCCAAGGATTGCCATCTCATTGCTGCCCACACAGTAATATCTTTGATATACAGCTTTGACTTGGTGGTATAGATGGTAGAGACCAATAGATTAACACTTAGAAGTAAGACAACTGGCTGGTATGCAGGTGTACAAGCTCATTCCAGTAAGACAGCAAGACTAGAACAAGTGTTACAGACAGAACAGCCGAACCCATCGCTAGAGAAAATGGTATCGCCACATCATGACCATTCAGTGATCAACTGTCCACCAAGACAGGCAGGGAACACATATGACTGGGTCCGTGTTGCTGGACTAGAGACCAGCCACAGCATAGGAACACCAAATTCCTCCTGCTTTGTGCTAACTAATGAGTCTCCAAACTCCTGTCTGAAATAGTTATGCAGAGCTGATAATTTATTGCCATTATGTTAAAACACAAGCAAGACGAGACTAAAACAATCCTGCCAATATTAAAAGCAGTTCCCACCCCCCACCAGCGTTTAACTACTCATGAGGTATTAAAAATACAAATACACATGTCCAAATAGATTTTAAAAATGGAACCAGTTACAAGCAAAGGGAGGTGGCATTGGGATTATTATGAAAGTTTGGTTAAGGCCTTGACATTTATCTCTTCCGTGACCACAGATTTGGTTTTGGTGGTAACTGTTCTCATCCTATTCCAAAACAAACCAGCTTCTGAGCTGGTCCCCAAAGCTGAGACTATCCCTCTCCAGGAAAGCAGCAGGTTACCCCATCTGGCAGCAAAATGGCCTCCTCCCCAAACAGACACAGATGACTTCTCTTTGGAGCAGAATATGGTAAAGAGGATACAATCACAGACTTTGCAAGCCAGTCTGTACTTGGTTAAACACCCACCCTTGCTAAGAAGCAGAAATGCATCTTGTCTCAGGACACCCAGGCTAATTCTCTCCCAACAGAGCCCTTCTGCAAAGCCTCCTCTCTCCCACTGAGGATCCACACTACATCTGGTGCTTCGTCTTTGGGTTACCTCCAGGTCTGGCAGTGTTCCCCACCACACAGACCCCTCCCAGGCAGTCCTGCACTGAGGAAGCCCTGCAGCACAAAGCTGGAGGAGATCACCCACCCCAGCCCTCACAAGCCCACTGACCAATGAGTTGGAGACAAAACCCTACAGCCTCAAGGACAAAAAGATAAGGAGGTGAAATTCCCACCCTCTGGCCTTGGGCACTGCACAAGACAAGAGCAACGGCAGCAAACAGGAGAGAAAGATCTGAGGTGCTTAGACATGAGCTGTTGCTGCAGACAGAAGCATCTTCAAGTTGGATGCATGTTACCTCACACTAATGACCTGCAAGACAAACAAGGGCCTCACAGTAAGAGATGACAAGCAGCAGCCTAATATTATCCTGCAAATACAGCTGTTCAGCATTGAAAAGTCTAAAGGCAAATGGGGGAGAAAACAGCTTTGGGAAAAGTGGCTGGAAACAGGCTCAACAGCAAGAGCAAGAAACCCAACTACTCCTATGGATGCTCATGCTACCCTAGGAGGTGCCGACCTGGGGAGAGCTACAGGCCCCTCGTCAGCAGCCACACTTTGCTACAGACACTCTTCCACCCTGACACACAAACTGGAAGCTGTAAGAAAGGCAAATCTGAGAGATGACTGCTCTGTTCTCATGCTTTTATCCAGAGGCAGCTCCTGGCCGAACACTGCCACCTCTGACTTTCCTCCCCCTCCCGGAGCTCCCCCCTCCAGCAGTCCTCACATAGCCACCCTCTGCCATGTGCTTGGAATTTCACTGCTGCCTCCGCCTCAGAAAAACACAGATAGCGATCTCAAGAACAGCAAACATTTCTCTGCGTTACTTCCTTCCTTCCTCAGGAGGTCTGGTGACACCGAGGGCTTCAGTTCTCAATACAGAGAATACAAAAAACTAAGATCTCGCAGGTGCAAAATTGAACTTGTCTTTTCTTTTTAAAAGACTTTCAAAAGAAGTGTTGTTCTTCCTTCAGAAGGTTGCAGTCCCTTGCTTTTCTTCAGATGCCACTTATTGCTCCTTGTCGTCCTTCTTTGCATCTTCACAGTTTTCTTCCTCTTCCTCCTGCACTAAGAACTCTTCGGGTGGCCATCTCAGCTCACCACTCTCCACATCACCCTCCGTTGGCTCCACCACAATTGAGGGCAGGCGGTCCTTCAGCTTACAGTAGCGGTCAAAGTCCGAGGGATCAGGGAAGATCTGAAAGAGCCAAGAAACAGCCTATTAGAAGGGCTGCGCTCAAGCAGTCTTAGCCAAAACCCAACTCTGAAGACACTTGGGTCTTCAGGGCAGACCAGTCTGGACACAGTAAACCACTGAGTGATGGGAAGACTCTTGAACTCATAAATAAGCTTCTCTAATCCCCAAGTACTGGAAATGAGCACTACTCAAGAGGCTTCCAAAGCACATGCTCATTTCAATAGCACTTAATCAGGCATCTGTCCTGTTCAATATTAACTCCAAACCCTCACCCCCACTGATTTTGCATTAAAGCTCATGAGTTTGCACAATGAACTATCTAGATCAGAGACTCCGAGATCTCATTTCCTGCTGCTGGTCAAGCTGAACACAAGAACAGGCTTGTGCTCCAGGGTCTGCTGCTAGAAGGGAGAGGAGGCACATAGCAACCTAGTGCTCCTGCATTCCAGACCCTGCAGATTCCAGAGTCTGCACATAGTATCACTCCAGGGAAACAACACCAGAGCAAAAGAAAAGCACAGCTTCATTTTAGAGATAATTCCAGTAGTGTTCAGCAGGAGGATACTGTGAGGGTGGTGAAGCACCAGTACAGGTTGCCCAGATAAGTTGTAGATGCTCCAACCCCTGTAGGTGTTCAAGGCCAGGTTGGATGAGGTTTTAAGCAACCTGATCCAGTGAGAGACATCCCTGCCCATAGCAGGAGGTTGGATCTGGACAGGCTTTAAGGTCCCTTCCAACTCAAACCATTCTATGATTCTATGACTCAAAATCTATGGCTCATGCACTGCAGCAGCACCAGGTCCCATACCTGCTGGCAGTATGACTGGGATGCACACCCTGATCCTACTAGGAAAACACTGAGGCAAGTCCACAGGTACAGGGAACATTGCCCCTGCAGTGCAGTATCATCAGAAGGTTTGCATGGCCAGATTGCAGCATGAACAGAAAAGGCTGCTGTTACTTTATAGGAAAGCCATACTAGTGGAATAGCTCCAAATCCCACCTCATCCAAGAACACAAATGCTGGGTGACAAAAAACAATTGCCATCTCAGGTGCCCTGGTTGGTAACTGCAAGATTAAACAATCACCACCTCTTTATTTCAAAGATTTTATCAGAGTGACCATCTCACATTACAGTTGCATGCAAACACCCTAAAGAAACAGAAAATGCATTTTCCCCTCATGGTTGGCGATGAGGTGAGGAGTCAGACATTTCTCTTTTCTTCAAAGACCATCTACGTTCACATGAGCCATAAGAGCATCCTCACAGAGAACAGGGTTGCTATTCTCCCATGGACACACTGCTCATAGGTGCCTCGGTTTGGAAGCAAGATCTCATCTGCTTTGACCTTTGTGGTTCCCATTACAAAAGCAGGTTTCCCCATTCAGGAGCCCTAAGCATTAACCACAAGCATAGTTCTCCTTGTGTCAACCAGGCAGGTACCCATTATCTAGGGAAGGCCTCAACCAAACCCCAAGTCCTATCAACTTTCCCTCCAGCATAGCAACCATTAACCACATCATTACCTCCCTGTCTATATTCACTCTCCTGTTGTCTAGACATCTCTCCCTAGCATCTAAAGCTTCAGGGAAACCAGGTCAGCAGCCTGAGAAAGCCTTTGGGTTGCTATTTCATGCAAAGTGACTTCAGCATGGAGTGCTCGGGCAAGCAACTCCACATGAAGGTAATGCACAACAGGGGCTGTTTGCACCCACTCATCTGGTCCTGGGGACAGCAGTGCGTTGTGACAACTAGGGAAACTAGGGGTTGTAACAGTGCAGGAACCCAGTTCCCACTAGAGAACCCACCATCCATTTGCTTCTCAGGTGCACAAGAGGCAGCAAGGTCTGTGAACATGGCCATGTTAACATGGGCATTGAAGTACAAGCTACTTGCTGTTAGTCACTCCCAGCACAAGTGAGAAACTTGTTTCTTGGAGCACTGTGGCTTCAGTTTGGGCAAACAAAGGCGGTTTCAGACACATGGTGTGTTACTGCAAGCGTAGTCAGTGGTTCTTCAGCACCGACTCCTTATCTAAACTCAGGATGGGAAAAAAATACCCTTGACATTACATGGCTTAGAAGGATGCAATGGAAAAAGAAGTGTGGTTCAGGAGGTTACATAAGCTGATAATGTCATGAAAATAGCCTCCTGTGCAAGAAAAATAGCAGTATAATAATTAAGCTAACCTTTGGCTGCTATCATTTTCAGCACATTAGGTCAAATTGGAGCAGTTTCTTTGAAAACAGCCTGCCAGATTTTTCTTCCAGAAACTAAGCAGCAGTCATTTCCTCACAAACATCCCCGAAACGTGGTATGCAGCTTTAACACAAAACCCCAGCACAATCTTATCTCAAACAGCTGCAGGACAGGCCAAGCCCAAGAAGGTCAGTATTTTTTCCACTAAGTCATGCTTTTTAATCATCCAGGCAGCACTAAGTGAGATGTTGCAACCGCACTTTGAAGGGGTGTGGACAGTGAATGGAAAAAATATACAAAGACAGATTTCCTCGCGTGTGACAAGCAGGAGGACAGGGCAGCCAAGCACAGGGACCAAAGGGAAATAGAGTTTCGGGTTAAGACTCTACTTGCACCTCTGGGGCAGCCTCTCCACTTGCTCCAACATAAGCTGCAGTGCCAGACTCTATAAAAAACGATAAGCAAGCACCAGCTTTTCCTGCCCCACTGCATCATTTGTTGGCCCCGCAGGCCTAATCTGGTCCCACTCCAGATTTAGACAATGGGAAGAAAACAGCTCTGAAATTTGCAGCACAGTCCCCACTGGGAACGCAGCAGCTCAGCTCTGACCTGCAAAGCCTGCACCCTTTGCAAAGCAGCCAAGGACAGCTTACCTCACAAAAACTGATTGCAAACCTCTCTGCTCAGCTTAGACACGTGGAGAGAGTACCCACCACCCCAAAAGCACAGTAGCAGTGGGTCAGCTCCTCCCCCTCGTTCCTCAGAAGGAGGCACTTTGCACACAGCTGTAGTAGATGCCTTCCTCGGGCTGATCTGGTCACTTCATGGGGACAAGGGACAACCACCAGCTAGTTCTGAAGGCTACCTGAAAGCCACGTGAGCAGGAGCTCAAAAGCACCTTCTTCACCCTCACTACAGATGTAGCATGATGGGCTGCAACTGCTTCCATAGAGGTCCCCTGCTTCTGCAGCTGAGCCCCAACTTCTGGTCCACCATGAGACAAATCAACACCCCCAGAGCCCAAAGAGGCCACATATTGCTTCTTATACTACTCCACACTGCTCTCAGTCACAGCAAGACTGATTTTCAAAGGCCTCTCCAGGTTATGTTTTGGGAACCACTCTCCTCCCAGAGTGATCCAGATTCCATACAAATCAACCAGACGCCCATCTTGCAGCTGGAAAGGGCAGCAAAAAGCAGGACTCGAAATGAAAGCTTGAAATGATTTTTTGAAAGACCATGTTTGCCTCTGTTTCGGATGATCTAGCTCTGCTATCCTTGAATGAAGTCTTGGCAATGGGAATGGAAAGTTCTCATAGCCTCGGGGAGGCTCATACCCTCTCTCAGCATTCACAAGGATGGAGAAACACGAAAAGCAGGAGAGATGTCAGACAATTTAGGGTTTAGCTCTGAGCTACCATAACCCAAGTGACGCTTGTAAATTCAGAACAGCTTCCACATGTGTGCTCCATATCAACAACCATAGTTAAAACACTTGTCTGCCCTCCCAAGGGGCTGAAAACTATTTCAGTTCTATTACAGAGAGAACAAGGTAATGAGATCTTTTCAAATTAAGTTACTGTTCTGGGGGAAGCTTTTCTTCATTGTTGCAATACCACACACAACTGAAAAGTCTGCAGGGAGAAGCATACAGGATACACCCCCAATACATCACTCAGCTTTTTCAGTACTGGGATGATAAGTTTGGTGTCTCTACTTGAGTATCAGGTCAATATTCCAAATCCCAAACCAGTGTTTAAGCTCTTAAATTAAAACATCACTGCCACCAAGCAGCGCAGCAAACTCGTTTCAGGAAATACTTAAATCTGCCCTGTTTGTAAGAATTTTCCAGCTATAGGAAGCAATGCTAATATATACATTCACTCACACAGCAGTCATGACTCAGAACTGAGCTCCTAGTATGTACCCAGCAGCCTGTGACTCGGGTTTATGAAAAATGACAACTCCCTGGGCACAGATTGCTCTGTCTTGGGGGACAGGGATGGAAAACTTCATACATCACAGCAATTTTCCATCAGAGTAGCAAGGCACCAAGCAGGGAGGGAAACACCCAAAGACATTCTGATTAGCTGCTGTCTTCAGTTCACACTTCAGTGGAACACTTTTTTGCATAGTAGAGCTGTAAATACGATTAGTTTTGTTTCTGCTTATCCCATATCCTGCTTTTGCTTTCATTTCAGGTCCCAGATCCTGAAACACACATTGGCTCAGCCTACTAATCTTGTCTAGTACCTATGCATCAGACATGCTATGTGAATGCATTATCCTAAACTTGCTATCACTCACTACCTTTTTGTAGCCCACAAAGCCTCCATGGCAGCAAGCACCAGCTGTCATGCAGAACTTCCTCTGCACAGAGGCTGCATCAACAAGAAAACCCTTACAAACAAAGATAATCACAGAGGAAGCTCAGTTTCCACTCTCATCATCAGCCTCTTGGTCTGTAACATGCTGATCCCCCAGTTTAGCTGGGGAGATGCAGTGGATACAGCCCAAACCCCCCAACAGAGCACCACAGCTCCTTGGGAAAGTCAGTGCTTCACTGGTCCTGGTGAAGAGGTGTTGTATTCATCAAAAATGACTTCCCTGACAGAAGAGATGACCCAAGCTTTTGTCATAGACCCTAGATGGAGCATTAAGCCTATTTACCCAGATTCAGTCAGTCTGACATGATTCACAGCTAGCTGTGGCTGTGATTAGCCTAGACAGATCCCAGCATGATGTGATCATGACTTAAAGAGCTCAAGTTCCCCATGACAACCAAACCCCAGCTGATGGCATGAGGCAAACTCAGCCTCCACACACCAATCACCTAAAAGGGAGTCTAAGGTCCTACAGGACCCACACACTAGCCAGAGAGACAGTCTGCAGTGAAGCATCATGCTCAGCCCAGAGCATGAAAAACACTTGCTGAAAATAAACACTTAGGGCAAAGTACTTTAAGTTGTGCTCAGACCTCACTCCACTTCCAAGAAGCAAGGCAGGATTCAGGTCAAGGCATTGTTTTGACAACAGCTCCATGAAATTATTAATTCAGCCTCAGTTTCAGCAGCAGCATCTGTGCTGCTGTGAGATGGCATCAGAGGACAAGCCAACAGAGTACTAATGAGGTTTTGTGAAAAATGGCTATATCTAGAGGCTGGAAAGCAACAAACAGGACACTAGCCTTGACTGACATCGAAAAAGGCTCAGCTCAGAGATTGTCAAGCAGGAAACACATGAAGACCTCCACAGGCATATCTCTTTATAGCAGGGGCATCTTGAGCCATCAGCTGCATTTCAACAAGGTTTGTTTAGTAAGTCTCATGGGAATTATGGGACATCTATTAAAGATCCAGAAATAGCTCTTCACTGCAGGCACAAGACCCAGCATGACATCATCTCTTCAGCTGCATCTTCTGTTTTGTCTATGCCACCCTGCTCCGAGACTCCTGCCCCAATTTCACCATTCACTTCTGCTCAAGCCTGTTAAATCTGTTGGCTGAGCCATCTTCAGTGGGCTTTAATAGCAGCTTTACATCACAAATATAGTAGTAACACTGCTTTACATAGAAAAGTTCTGAGATTAGCACACTAGCTTACAAGCATGTTGCATATTAACCGGAAAAAGGCATTTCTATGCTGAGAAAACACATCTTGCAAGTGAAATGGTACAAATTACTAAGCCTACGCAGGCAACTCCACTCTCACAGATACAACCCCCACAGTTGAGACTTCACACCGCTACTTAAGGAGCAGTGGTGGTCAGCTCACCAAAGGCCAAGCTTCCCCATGGGTGCACACCTCCAGCTGGTGTCTAGAGACCCTGCAGAGCACAAGTGGAGGCACAGGGTGCAGAAGGAAAAAGTCAACAAGCCAAGTTCCCTCAGCAAGCAGCAAGGCAGACCAGAGCCCTGAAGTTCAGTGAACTCCACAGGACAGAGGAATCGGATTGCTTAAGTTTATACTCTGTATGAGTTTGTTTCCTCAGTTTACTTCCAAGTAAATGCAATGCTACTATGAAACAGTACTGCTGGATGGACAAGACTGTACGCAGCAGATCCTGATGTGCTTCACAGTCCCAGCAAAGCTGCTGCTCCATTTCCTCTGCTCTAGACAGCTTCAGACCCCATGCTTACTGCTAGCATCCTACAGACTGACTCCCAGGCAGTCCCTGCTCTACACAGCCTAAAGAGGGACATTTGGAACCTCCTTTTCAGGTCATTTCTGCAGTAAAGTAAATCCAAGCTCTACTACTAGAATAACAAACTTCTGAAACTAAAAGCTTGCCTCCCCCCAATTCTGGCTTCACTTTTTTTTCCACCTTCCATAGCCAACTGAGGGCTGTAACACATCATGGTTGCCCAGATGAGTGGATGGAGATGCTATAGTTAGAACAAGCCTCAGTGTAGAGGCAGTCATGCTCCATTAGCCCTGTCTGGTTTTAAGTTATTGCACTACAGCCCTCAGAGTAGCATACAATTTTCCATGTACCAAACTTTCTCCATCAGCAAGATGAAGAACAAAGTGCCATAGTGTGAGGTAGAACAAAGAGTTCATGGTGTGATTGCATCAGATTTGTCCTTGCTGTTCCAACTTGAATTTTCAGCCCTTTAAGGATGCCGCCAGCTTACCTTGAGCTACATTGTGACACTCTCAGCCTAGTAGCCAGAGAAGGAAGGCTGGAGCCTGCTTCCCAATCCTCTTTACACTAACCTGATTTAGAGGCAGACCTCACACAGCCCACACACCACTAGTAGCCCATCAGAATCTTCCATTTCAACACCCCAATCCTTTCTGCCACCAGTTACAACAAACTGAAGAACCAGCAGGCACTTCCCAGCTCTTGCAGACATTTGAAGTCATCTGACTAGCCCTCTACGGAGAAGAGATCCAAGAGGCATCAACCCTGCAGAGATGTGAGTCGTCAGCACTTATGACTCACAAAACTTCAGGTTCAGGTGACCGACTCAAACCTGAACAAGCCTGATCCTTTATTAACCCAAGCCTACTTATCATTAGCATTTGGGGGAACAACTTTGCTCAAGCAATTGTTAGAACAAGCAAGGGACCTAGATTCTACCTCCAAGATTGAATTTGAGTTGGTAAATAGAAGGGTTTGACCTGACTGGGTTAACCCTCTTCATATGGTGAACTATAAAGACAAGCGAACATTCAAGGCAGGCTAGCTTGACTGCTCCAGGTTTAACAGCCACTCTCACTCCCTCTGTAGGGGAGGAAAGAGAGGCCACATGCTTTCCAGTAACTCAAGCACCAAAGCACAGCACAGCTGCTTCCACACAGCAGCAAAAAAAACCAACATGCACCATCCAGGTCCAGACTTATCACCAGGAAAAAGCAACGCATCCCCTTTTCCTCTCTGCAGCTTTGCTTTTTTTGCTGGAGGCCCATGCTGTGGCCCAAAATTCAGTTGATTTCATGCTTCAATGCAATGCTACTGCTTCATAGCTCATCTTTCAGACATGAATACGCAAGTCTACCACAGCACACACCTCATTTGAATGCGCACACACAGCAACTGCCTCTCTGCAGGTTGTGTAACATCTGCAAAGGAAGAGCCCTGCATCAGGACCCACCAGCAAGAGAAAAATCCATGCACAGATACCATGCACGCGCTTGGCACCTGTGTTATATCCCATCAACAAGTCTCCTGGAAGATTAGGAAAACATGGATCTAGGAGGTTAAAATGCACAACTTGTCCTTTGATAACTCTAAGCTAGGAAATTGAAGGGATATTGAGACTAAAGTATTAAGGCTGACGCTAGTTTCTAAGATCATATCTTCACCTCAGTCATTGATCCAGAAGTTAATAGCTAATCACGGTGCTCAGAACTTTCAGAACAACAGCAGCTCGTGCCTTCAGGTACTGATATCACCAGTGACATTTCAAAGCTTGCTCAGGCTGCCTCTAGCCTCACCGTATCTTGCGAAAGGCTGCTGACCCTCTCAAACTGGCCCATTGGTCAGGAAAAAAAAAATCAAGAAACAGATCAAAGAATGTAAGCATCGTAGGAACAGCTCCCTGCTGCTCTATGCAGATCATTTGCATGCCCTGTTACAAAGATCTTCATAGTCCTTTCAGTTCTGTGGGTGGCGTGAACCCTTCTTTTAACCAATCTCCCCATCTCCCGCCGAGCCCCTGCAGAAGCTGAATGCATGGGGGCTTGACCACTGCAGAAATAAATGAGTTCTTTGCCAATCCTGCCCGATACCAAGGGATATTTCAGACAACCAGCTCCTGCCAAGGAAGCATTCCAGTCTGCTGACTAGTTCTCACTACAGCAAGACCTGCTATTAGGTCAGGCTATGGAAAGGTACATCGGACCAAGTTTGCGACCCAGACCAGGCAAATTCCCTAGGGGTTTACTGCCTAAGCAGCCAGCAGAGCACTTACCTGATACGACAGCCCATCCTTGCGGGGGCTTAGCCCAATCTCATCCATAGCTGGGGTGTTCATCATCACTTCAGTCATTTCAGCTGATCTCAGATAATCAGGGCTAGAAACAAAGGACAGCATTCTGAGGGGCTGAGCAGGATTTAAGCAGCACCGGGAAAGAAAAGCAAGCCGGAGAGGCTGTCTGCAGTCTATTTCTAGTCTCTTCCTTCCCCCCTCTCCGTGGGAAGAGGGTGGAAAAAGCCCAGCAGTGTGTACAAGGGCACTCACTCCATCCCCTGCCCCCGGGAGCAGCTCCCGGTCTCTCCGCAGGACCCCAGCTCCAGCTCAGCCCAGGGGCAGCTCCCTGACTCTCCCCAAGAACCTGGTGGTCTCTGAAGAGCCCAGGGGCTGCTCCCTGGCTCCAGGACAACTCGGGAGCTGCTCCCTGACTCTACGGTATCCCAACACAGCCCGGAGGCAGCTCCCCCGGCTCTCTCCCCAGCATCCCAACCCCAGCTCAACCTGGAGGCAGCTCTCCCGGGTCTACTCCCAGCATCCCAGCCCCAGCACAGCTCGGGGGCAGCTCCCTCAGGTCTCTCCCCAGTATCATTGAACAGGCTGCCCAGGGAGGTGGTTGAGTCACCTTCCCTGGAGGTGTTTAAGGCACGGGTGGACGAGGTATTGAGGGGCTTGGTTTAGTGTTAGATAGGAATGGTTGGACTAGAAGATCCGATGGGTCCCTTCCAACCTGGCTGTTCTGTGATTCTGTGATCACAGCCCGGGAGCAGCTCCCTCAGGTCTACCCCCAGCATCCCAGCCCCAGCTCAACCTGGAGGCAACTCTCCCGGGGCTACTCCCACTATCCCAGCCCCAGCTCAACCTGGAGGCAACTCTCCCGGGTCTACTCCCACTATCCCAGCCCCAGCACAGCCCGGGGGCAGCTCCCTCAGGTCTACTCCCAGCATCCCAGCCCCAACACAGCCCGGGGGCAGCTCTCCCGGGTCTACCCCCAGCATCCCAGCCCCAGCACAGCCCGGGGACAGCTCCCTCAGGTCTACTCCCAGCATCCCAGCCCCAACACAGCCCGGGGGCAGCTCTCCCGGGTCTACTCCCAGCATCCCAGCCCGGGGGCTGCACAGCATCTCGCTCCGAGCTCCGCTCCCTCCAGCTCTGTCCGTTGAGGAGGTGAGGAAAGTCAAACCCACAGCAACTAAACGCGAGCGTGGAGGCTTTTATCAGGATTTCCCCCCATCGTGTTTTAGCTCCTCCGGACTTGAACCGCCTCAGGGGCTTCCCCAGGGCGCCAGCTCCAGCCCTGCTCTTCCAGCACTTCCAGAAGCGAAGCGCCGCAGCCCATCCCGCCGCCCCCCCTCCCCCTTTCCCGGCTGTCGGGAAGCCACGTCCCGCAGTTTCCAACGGGGACAAGGCTGCGGCGTCGGGGAAAAAGGCTCCCCCCACTCACCAGGGCAAGGGACACAGCACAGACATGAGCAGAGCCCGGATTCCCGCAGGACGAAGCTCACGCCCCAGCGACGCCCCTCCCGGCTCTGAGCCCGCGGAGGCGCCTTCGCGCCGCTTTTATAGCCCCCGTGGGCGGGGCTTGGAGCGAGGCCACGCCCACCACGCATGGCGTCAGGGTTTTCATGAATGGGGAAGTGGGGGGGGGGGGAGGGGGGAAGGGGTGGGACGCGTGTCCTTGAGCTCCCCCTGGTCCCCAGCGGGAGGAGGTGGTGGTATCGCCTCGGATCGGCTCCTTCAAGCCCCATTCGGCTCTTTCAAGCCCCATTCGGCTTCTCCAAGCCCCATTCGGCTCCTCCAAGACCATCCAGTTCCAGCCTCGCAGCCTTATGGCTGCGAGGCTGGAACTGGATGGTCTTGGAGGAGCCGAATGGGGCTTGGAGGACACTTCCCACTGGATGCTGGCACAAGGACAAACGGATTTAAGCTGAAAGAGGGAAGATTGAAGTGAGATCTTAGGGTGAAATGTTTTCCTGTGAGGCCTCGGCACGAGTTGACCAGAGAAGTGGTGGCAGCCCCGTCCCTGGAGGTGTTGAGGTTGGTGAGGCTTTTGTAGAATCATAGAATCGCCAGGTTGGAAGAGAACCACCGGATCATCGAGTCCAACCATTCCTATCAAACACTAAACCATGTCCCTCAGTGTCTCGTCCATCCGTCCCTTAAACACCTCCGGGGAAGGTGACTCAACCACCTCCCTGGGCAACATCTGCCAGTGCCCAATGGCCCTTTCCATGGAAAATTTTTTCCTAATGTTCAGCCTGCACGTCCCCTGGCAGAGCCTGAGGCCATTCCCTTTCATCCTGTTCCCTGTCACTTGGGAGAAGAGCCCAGCTCCCTCCTCTCCACAACCTCCTTTCAGGTAGTTGTAGAGAGCAATGAGGTCTCCCCTCAGCCTCCTTTTCTCCAGGCCAAACAACCCCAGCTCTCTCAGCCCTTCCTCACTGATCCAGTGGGAGGTGTCCCTGCTCCTGGCAGGAGGTTGGAACTGGCTGGGCTTTAAGGTCTCATCCAACCCAACCCATTCTATAGAATTCTATAGCTACCATCACTCTGCACTTCCACACGCAGCACGTACATGTTTATGTGCCTACACTCAGCCACACATAGAATCATAGAATCATAGAATCATAGAATCACCAGGTTGGAAGAGACCCACCGGATCATCGAGTCCAACCATTTCCCCCAATCTCTAAACCATGTCCCTCAGTGCCTCATCCACCCGTGCCTTAAATACCTCCAGGGAAGGTAACTCAACCACCTCCCTGGGCAGCCTGTTCCAGTGCCTAACGACCCCTTCTGCGAAGAATTTTGCCTGCCCTAGTGTTCAGGTGCTAACAAGTGCAGATTTGGTGTTTCCGAAGGGAAGCTGCGCCCTCAGTTCCACTCAGCAAGTCCCTGGCCTGTCTATAAATGTGTACACACATACGTCCATGTGTTTCCTCCAACCAGATAATTTCATCTTCTTAGATTCATATTATATAATGCGAGTGGACGTGGGTGTTTTACATCAGGCTTCAGCAAGCTGCTGCTTTATGCCAGATTAAAATGAATCACAGGGAGCTGATCTAGACCCTGCAGACGTGTGGAAATTAGTGTGGGTGAGCCTGCTAGGAAGGGCTACCAGTAACTTTGCCTTACTGGTTACTTCTATGGCCTCAGCAGGACGCAGTAGCACAGTAGATTGGGTGCACACAGCCCCCTCGCCCCCAGCATGAGGTTTGGGTCTGGGGAGAGGAGTAAGATGACAGCCAAGTCTCCAAAGCTCTGGGGAAACAGCTCCTCTGCGTTTCACTGGCCTGGCTGCTGGGACCCATACACTCGTGCTTATTTGCTTTGCTGATATCTGCCCTAAGAGAACAGAAAGGCATGATTTTAAATTACTTTTTTGAAGCTGAATGCTTGAAGTTGGTCTGTGCTGGGAGACAACTTTAGGAGTAGAGAGGCAGGGTGCTGCTTCAGGCGATGCTGATCCATATTACGAGGCCTTTCAAAATTAACTTTACAGCCTGCCCCAAGTGTTCTCATCTCCCACAGTTCCCAGCTGAAAAGTGAGATGGGAGATGGTGCCAAAGCTCAATTCCCTGGGTTGTTTCATCAGACACAGGCCTGGCTGTCTTCCTCAGACATATACACACTTGCTATGGATTTCCTGATCTTATCCAAACACAATAAAAGCCAACGAAAAGCCCGAGTGCCTCCAAGTCCCTTGTACACCAGGCACACCGAATTGTCTCTCTAAATGTCCTCCTACGCTTGACACGGCTTGAGACCCAAGGTTTTTCCCCTCTGTGGAAAGCACATTCCTTTAAATATAGATTTCCTGACACACCTGAGATCCTGAAGGATTCCTAGGGACAAGACTAGGGCTCACTCTCCCCTCTGTCCAGCTTGAGGGCTCTCACAGCCACTGGTGAGAACAAGCAGCTCAGATCAATGCTTCAGCCCACCCAGCACAGGCAGAGAGTTTCACAGGTCCACCTAGGTAACTGCCTTTTTGAGGGAAAACCCCACCAACCTAACGAAAATCTCTGAGTGCCTGCGTGCTGAGGGCACGGATTACTTCCCACTGACTTGGCGAGAACATCGTCCCCAGCCCTGGCCAATTCCCATCGGGAGGCCCGGGGATTGGTGCTTTTATTGCTCAGTCTGGCTCTACGCCACGGTGAGATTTATTCCTGTGATTAACCATCAGTCCATTAATAGTCCTTTTGAAGATGAAGGCACACCTCCCGAGACTTCCATCAGCTGCCCCTGGCTCCTTTGCAGGATCAGGCATGGTTCAACCTCCCCTAGAAGTAATATTGTTCAGGTGAGGAGTGCTGGGAATGCTGCACCTTTGGCCCTTCCCTTGGGGGAAGTCTTTGAGAAGCAATTCCAGTGCCTCAGAAATGGATGAGGGGGTGATTTATAAGCCTAGGAGGACATCTTCATGCAGGGGATTTGTCCTGTAAGAGCTGTGCCTCCTTCTTTGCTTGCCCCAGCCAAGTATGAAAAGCTGAGGCTGGAGAGGTGGAACAGGAGGAGCCATTGTACCCTCTTGCCTTAACAAGAACAAGCTTTCCCTTGTGGATAAGCCTTTATACCCATGTCTGGGCTGAAAGTGAGGGAGCCCTTGAATCACAGAATCACAGAATCACCAGGTTGGAAGAGACCCACCAGATCATCAAGTCCAACCATTCCTACCAATCTCTAAACCATGCCCCTCAGTACCTCATCCACCCGCACCTTAAAGATCTGCATGTCCAAACCATCATTTTTTGTTACATCCCAGAGGGTAAAAGGCCAAATTCTCACTCCTCTCATGTGGAAAGCACAAAGAGTTTCCTATCCATGGCTCCAGAGCCATGAACCAGTACAGAAGAGAAGAGGATAGAATGGGATCAGATTGAAGTATTTAGTTTCAAAGGAGGATGAACCACTGTGCCCTCCCCCTGCTCCAGTGATGAAGGCAAGAGGCAAGCCTATCAAACTGCCATTATTTTTCCCAATGTCTTGAGCCAGTTCTGGTAAAAAGAGCCCAGCCTGCCCTGGGTTCCACTCCTCTCCTCCTCTCAAGTGCTCTCCCTGTTGCACAGCTGTGTGGTTTTGCACCAAAAGCTCTGGACTACCTGGTCTCCTGGGGGACACTTGGACTCCCAGCTGGGCTAAACTCATTTCCAGGGCGCTGAGCTGACTGAAGCCAAATGAACCCTCATGGTTTTCTTTTTCTCTTTCACTTAATTTTATAAATCTCTAGCATTTTGGTTTTCAGAACAACATAAACCAATAGAAGATAAGCAGGTGATAACAGCCTTTTACTCATAAGTTATGGATCAGCAGCAAGCCAGGAGATGCAGGATTCTGTTGAAGAACAGGCCATCACTATCCCCACAGAAGGCCTTTGTGCATAATGAAACCCAAGGAGAAATAAAACTGCAGGGGAGTCATTTTATCCCTGAACTACTCGGGGCCCAGATTTTCCGTTAACCTGCTTGCAATGTAAGAATTTCCATTGCATTTACCGTCCACCGTGCAAATACAACTACATGGCTTGGCTGGATTTAGATCCACGGGCCAGAGGGGCTAGCGGCACGATAGCCATGGGGCCGAGCATCCCTGCGACAGTGCTGGCATCCCAGGCTCTCTGCAGCCAGGCACGTTGTGACCTGCTCTTTTCCAAAGGGGTAAGTAAGGCTGCACGAGGCGACGTGACCAGCTCCGGGTCACCTCCATTGGGGAGCGGAGCTCTCTGGCTCTTGTCTCCCAGCCAGCATCACAAATCCTACAGGGAAAGTTTCCTAGTGAAAAAATAAACTCGTCCCACTTGGAATTTAAAAACAAAACTATGGAAACATTTCTCTCCATCCTAATGTTTTGCACGAAGTTATTTTAACAAATTTAAATTTGGGGCTTGATTTGACCGCCCAGTGCCCTTTGAAATAGTTGAATCTAGGCCATCACCGCAACCACGTCGGAGCCAAGCCTTGAGCTCTGGCTCGCCTGACACCCCAATGAGTACATTAAAGCCCCCCTTCTCAGCTGAGAGGGCAGAGGGGTTCAGCTGCTCCCTGATCCCTTTACCTGCACGCACTGGAGCTGCCATGCAGCAGGCAGCACCTTGCTTTGCTCTCCCATGTTTCACAATCCCTTTATAAACAGTTTTCATGCCCAAGATGCTATGAACAGGCTGAAATCCCTTCCACCCCAAGCCTGCCACCTTTATAGCATCACCAGAGACAGTCCCATATGCTTTTGTCCAGCCAAAGCTTCCTAAGAGGCCGTGGCTACTGCACAAGCAAACTCCAGGCTGTCCCTACGTGGCCCTACCTGTGCCTGACCCAGCATGAACCCTCTCCTCTCCGCCGTTGTGGTACAGGGTCTATTTATTTCCTAGGGAAAAAAAATAGTCTCTCATAGTGTCATTCTTTCCAGTTGCTTTCCACACAGCATTGCATTTCGCAGGGACTTCCAGATGGTGCTTGAGCAGAAAAAAGCCGCTCAGCGTGCAGCCGTCCTGCTCTACGTGCCTGGCTGCGAGGTGGGTTGAGGTGCAGAGAGGAGCAATGGGGTTTGTGCCCTGTGTCAAGAAGCAAGGAGGATAGATACAACTGGCGGCACAGAGAGGTGGATTTTCTGGACCTGGGTGGGCCGCTAAGGAGCCAGGAATTAGATCTGTTTTTGCAAAGTTGCCTCTGGGTTTATTTTACACTGACCCCGGGGAAGGAAGGGGCCATGGCGGGGGCCAAGCCTGCAGCCCTCCAGCGAGGTCAGCCTGAGGGGCTCAGCCAGTTTCCATCCAGGTCAGCAAAGCCCTTAAGCTTGTCCTGATAATTAAGTGTGTGTTTAAGGACTTTACTGAACTGGGGGCTTTACTGGCCCAAGAACAGCTGCTGCAGACAATGGGAGGAGAACGGAGGGGGCTACGATGGAGGGGAGGAGAGGACAGAGGACACGGTTGCCTCTCTGGCTCAAGAAATCCAAAAAGATAATGACCCTGTTTTCTCCAGGGTTTTTCTCAGTTTTCTTTTCTGTTGCTACAGATACAGCAGCTCATTGGCCCCATATCCAGCCTTAGAACAGCTTGCTGGTCCCTTGTCCATCCTGGCCAGTGTTGCACCCACCAGCTGATCCCAGAGAAGCCCCCACGTTGCCTGCAGGCTTCCCAGGCACGTGTTTACCTGCATCCAGTCTCTGCGACAGGGATAAAGGGAAGGTGATGCCTGCAAAGCTCTTCCCTGACTTTCTATGTGGAGGCAGCATAAAAACCATGAAGGATGGGGAGAGAGGCAGGGCAAGGGGTTATAAAAGCAGTCTGTGCTTTTAAAAAACAGCACCTGGTTGGGGTTTGTTTTTTCTTGGAGACAACAGCCCAGAACCTGAGGCAGTAGCATCTTTACCCTGTCCGTGCCCTCTCCCTTGCCCACTACTCCCACCAGAAGGGCAGAGTTTCACAGTCATTTTTCAATAAGATAAAGTCTGCTGAGCAGTGGAGAATCAGGCTCAAACCCCCGGGGAATGAAGGTCTGAAAGGACCTCAGATGGCTTAGATGTCCCACTAGCACCTCCTTCAGGTCCCTGCAGAAGGAGGTGTCCTCTCCATCCTGCTGAGCCCTGACAGCACTCGCAGGAGATCCACTCAGAAAGAGCGAGGACAAGCAGTGGAGCCCCAAGTTTAGGGAGGTGAGAGGGCCTTTGCTGGACTGCTCTGGAGATGCACTGAGGACCCAACATCTGCAGGAACTGTGAGCTCGCAGTGCAGCGCTCGATCGTGCCGACACAAGAGAATGCATTAAGAACGAAGAGCGCTTGGGTTAATATTTATATTCCATCAGGGGAAGTTAAATGCATTTTGGCTGGAATCAGAGTATGAAAAATATTCTAATTTAAAAAACTGAATCCTTTACTGAAGGACTGCATCTCACCTTTTCATTGTGCTAGGGGGTTATATATTAATGGGTTTATTTCTTTTAACAGAGTTTCCTGCTGGTATTTATTTCCCTTTTTAATCTGTAGGTCAGATGACTAGTTCCCTGAGAGGAGCTGACCCTAGAGGCAGCACTGGTACTTCCCACTTTCTGGCAGGTCCCTTGCTGGCACCAGGGAAACAGTGGGGGCTGAGAAATGTAGAGGTGAGTGTCCTGGACGAGAAGGGGAGAGCCAATGTGTAAAACCAAGCATCACAAAGGCAGCACAACACAGAACCTGACCAGAGGAATTTATTACTCCTGAAAGACCTCGTCTCTGCTGCTGTGCTTGTTTGGCTCTGTTGGCGTAATTAAAGTATTGTGACTCTCCACTGTGGCTGCTGCTATAATAGCACAAAGCAGCTTTTACACCAGTAATACTATTTTTGCATGGAAAGAGGACTAACGAGATCCATGTCAGGCACAGCTGCCTCGATATAAGTAAGCTAATGCTCTAGCTTTGGCTGCCACGAAGACAGGTGAACCATCGCATTTCCATCATAAAGTGTGGGAGAGGCGGAACGAGTGGGTGCCAGGCAGTCCCCAAGAGTTTCCCCAGCAGGGTTAGCTTTGCTAGGAAGACTGGAAAGGACTGAGAAGAGAAAATAAGAACTGAAAGTTAATGACGTTAGGGGGACAAGTTGCTCACCCAGCACTCAGCCCCAGGCTCCACTGGTTGTTGGATAAAAGCCTTTCAAAGGTGGACTAGGAAGAGCTACAGCTACAGTGCAGATGACACCTGAGCCAGAATGCGCTGGGAGGTCACACACACAGCTCCTCTGGGTTCATGGTGCATCTGCCCTCAGGGAGAGGATCCAGGCACTCCAGAGACAGGGACTCTGACCAGTGCATAGGTGTTGATGCTCTCCTCTCCGGTCTCTCCTCTGCTTGCACACATGTGCAAGAGTCAGTGTGGTCCCCTATGGTCGTGAACCTGTCATATCCCACTCTTGATGAAAGGTTCTCTCTGGTGCCTGTTAAATCAAACCATGATGCTCAGCACTGAGCTTAACTCTGACCTAAACAGACCTACATCTGTCAAGGAGCAAGAAGTAATCCCATAAAATCCTTAGCTTCCTACTTAGGAGCAGAGCCTAGTTATCCTTTTGCCTTCTGCCACAGGAGTTCACTAAGATGGGGATCGAAGCAGTAATTGCTTCTCTGGGGACTCAAGGAATGAATGGCTGAAGCAGCTCAACTGTGCAGTCCTGCACCTACTCAGGAGCAGTTTTCCCCTCCCTTTCCAAAGGCTGCTAGGCGGCTCCAGTGGGTACGAGGGTTCCTCCCACCAGTGATGCATCTCACTCCCCTCATGACCCACTGCCCAGAATAGTGATGTAGCAGGATAGTTCCTGTCTCCTTTCACTCATCACTGCTCCTGCCATTCCCAAAACAGCAGGGAAAGGAGCCCAGCCCCGGCTCCTCACATCCCATGATGTGGAGATAGGACACAGTCTTCACTGCATAAGGTCTTCTTGCAGCAAGAGTCACTGTGGTTAGTTTTGCATGGCCCTGGGTGCTTCCTATGGGAGGAAAGGGTCCAGCGCTGCTGTCTTCTGGTCACCCAGCAGGGGAAAGGACAGGCTTTCCTTAAATCCATCTCTGCTGTTGAAAAATTGTCATCAGCTAGCTCAGTCATGCCACAACAGAAGGGACAAATTTTCTGTTCACCTTCCTCTATCAACGTCGGTGCAACTGCACCAGGGTAAATCCACCACTGGCTTTGCTCCAGTGATCCCACCGCTCCCGGCAGCCAAGGGTACAGACAGTGGTTCCCCTCTCATCCTGTGCCCACCACAGAGGGGAGACCCCTGCCTGCCACGGAAACCTGGGCACTGAAACTCCTGCAGAATGTGTCCGAGGGGAAAACTGCCTCTGCAGCTGCACCAGTGGCAGAAGCTGCCGCTCGCTCAGTTCTTCGCATCATTCTGACCTGGTGACAAGCACACAAAGGCTGCCTCTGCAGCTCTGGTGAGCAGGGAAGGCTGCAGAGGCCTGGATGCATGGCTATCCTCCTCCTTCTCCTCCTCTTCTCTGTGTGCGGGACACGCTCTCTGCCGGGAACGCATGGCCCTGCAGCATCTCCACAGCATCGCCTCTGCAGACAGCAGCCACAGACCTGCCCTGGCTGAGTTACACATCTATTTGTCTTCCTTACAGGATAGATGAGCTGCACCGTATGCTGAGCTGCTTGGTATTTCACAGCTACAGAGAAATCCCGTGTGCCAGTTCTGCGGAGGGAACTTCCATTTAGTAAGCAGACAGCACCAGAGGGCTTGTGGGTGGGAAGGTGTCTAAAAACACAGCTTCAGCCACCACCAACTTTGTCTTGCAACCAGGGTATTTCTGCAATATGGAGAACTATTGCCACTGCTTCCTTCCCCCCCCTCCTCCTATAAAAAAGAGCACTCGACAGCTGAGAAAGCAGGTTGCAAGCACAGTCACAACTGAGAAGTGGCACTCATCCCACAAGCAGCCTCTGAAAAAATGCTCTGTGAACCCTAAGCATGAGCATCACCAACTCTTCTGTGATACACACCTGCCCCTGCGAGCAGGTTTACTGACCAGTAAACCAGTAAACTGACCAGTAAACCAGGTTACTGCTACGTAACCATGCAGGAGGACTAGCAGACGTCCCTGCCAGAGCTGAGTGAGATGGCTGGAGTTGGCATATGCCCCTGGACCTTCAGAGCATCTCAGTTTTGGATGGAGATCGAATCATCCCCCTCACCTGGCCATGGGTCACAGGGTCTTGCCACCACAGGGAACAGAGAATCATAGAATCATAGAACAACCAGGTTGGAAGGGACCCATCGGATCTTCTAGTCCAACCATTCCTATCAAACACTAAAGCAAGTCCCTCAGCACCTCATCCACCCGTGCCTTAAACACCTCCAGGGAAGGGGAATCAACCACCTCCCTGGGCCGCAGAGGGGACAAGCCTGATCACACTTGGAGCCAAAAGATCCCTGGGGCATTCTGGACACAGTCAAAACCTGCAGCTCAGCTGTAGGGCCTGGAAGCAAGGTATGGGATAGGGGCCAGACCAAGGATGTTCTTTCTTAGAGTAGCATCAGCTACTGCACCCAAACCAGCACCTTGCTTGAAACATAATATTCCCCGATCTGGCCACAGTCATGCTGAGCTTCAAAGGAGGGATGGGCTGGGTGAACACGATGCTGCACAGGAGTCAGGCACCTACAGCTGTGTCTGCAAGGAAGCTCGTCTCCCTTATCAGCACCCGGGCTGACCCAGCCTCTCCAGTGCCTGCATGGTGAGAGCGATCAGCCTCACCATCCCCAGGGCACGCCTGGCACGGGTCCCTGCAGAGATAACTGGGCTCTAACAGTAGTGAGCACTTCTGGAACCAGCAGCCCCTGGTGCTGGAACACACCCTGCTTCTTACAGGGAACATCCACACCAGCAAAGAGACCCATTGTTATGGAGATGGAAAAAGGAAGGTAGCCTAGTGGGACTGGCCGAGCTTTGCCTTCGATGGAAAAGCAATCACTCTCCTCCACCTAAAGGCCCGTGATTTAATCCTGGGGGACCAACAAGGAGAGATCCAAGATAAACAACATCTGTGCATTCAAAAATTGTAAATGGAGTTGCTTTCATGTCCTGAGCCTGTTGATTAACCAAGGTTATTGTTTGGCTTGGCGCTTGCTGCTTGGTGACTTGGAAGGAAGGTAACTGAAAGGGATCATTTGGTAACACTCCCTCGAATTCGAGTATCTTTAAATAGTGCATGGGTTTGAGTTTTGCCTGCAGAAGACTGATTGGAAAAGGTAGCAGAAGAGTGCAGATGGCTATCAGAAGGGAACCTGTGTTTAGTCTGCTTGTGCCAGATGGGAATGGAAAGTTTGCTCCCTTGCCAAGTGTTTAAAAGAGGAAATAGGATGTGATATTCTGCCTCCCACTCCTTTCTCTCCCCTGAAACCAGCCCTCTGCTCCACTTCCATTTGTTGTAAAAAGGAAGAAAAAAAACCCCTACCCCACAGCTTGGTCGATGTAAACACTTCTAGACAGTTGGAAATAAACCTTGTCCCTTTTTAATGTGTTTATTGTGGGGAGATGGATGGAGCAGTGGATTTTTGAACACAGCTGGGTCCAGCGCTGCGCAGCACCTGCCTTTTGGTCTCATCTATGCAACAAACAAAGCTGCAAAGCCACAGAACACAGATGCTCTGCTGTCTTCTGACAGGGAGGACATGAAACCCTACCACAGCTCTCTTCTCCCAGCTCCAGAATAAGATTCCCATCAAGCCTTTTGGCTGGAAAACCTACCAGTGTGATGGACCAAACCCCTACCTGAAACTCTTGTGAATTCCCCCAGTTAATAAATCCAGGTCTGCCTGAGTTGTGGCTGCCTGGAGGACTTGTGGAGGTAGAGGATGAGATCCTCTCAGCCTGAGGCTGGTGTAGAGTGTTGGTTTAGGGAGTCCCAGGAGTTAACCCCAACACTGCCCCATTGGCATGAGCGCTGTAGCAATCCTGGTGATGTGGACATGGATGACATGGATCACAGACTCACAAAGCAGCTTTGGGCAGAAAGTAGCTGGTCCAGGGTCTACTATCAGAGCTCCTGTTGACCTGCACAGCTAGAGCAGGTTCCCAAGGGCAGGTCCAGCTCAGTTGTGAGCATTCCCCAGAGCAGAGATCCCATCACCTCCCCCCAGCACCAGTTCCAGGGTCTCACCATCCTCAAGGTAAGGTGAGATAGGAAGAAAGGTGACAGGGGCTGGCACCCTGGTCCCTAACCTGCCCTGTGTGGGAAGCTGCCAG
The DNA here is from genome assembly GCA_033558105.1 of Coccyzus lansbergi. Lineage (NCBI taxonomy): Eukaryota > Metazoa > Chordata > Aves > Cuculiformes > Coccyzidae > Coccyzus > Coccyzus lansbergi. The sequence goes on from JAUMJK010001193.1 coordinate 648,944, forward strand.
GCAGCTGCTTGGCTCTAAGAAATGGAGATTTAATGAGCAGCTTCAGGAACATTCTCAGTTGTCCTGAAAAGCTCTTTGCTGTCTCTGACACTAATTACTAAATGTTTCCAAAGCTGCTGTCCATGTCCACGGCTCTTTGTTACAGAGATGTGTTTGTGGATAGTGGGGTGATGCTCAGAGGATGCCTGTTGTGCCTGGAGGGGCATGTGGGAAAGAAAGGAGAAGACCTCCCTCTCACCTTGGAGAGAGGTACTGTTGCTTGCCTTGCCAGGGACTGAGGTGCCCTGTCTCTGCTCCAGGAGGATGCAAAGCTCCCCAGTACAGGGTGCAAGGGGAGAGGCAGAAATAAGCCTGCCCAGGACAGATGCAACAACCTGCCTCAGACTGGCAGGACATCCCACTAGAGACTGGGGAGACCACTTTACTAGAGACAAGATCCCAGGAGAGGAGGGGAGTAGAGAAAGATGGGGAGACATGAACATGAGCTAGTGGGTGGTTTGGACCTGACTGGCCAGAAAAAGGAGCTGCAGGCTTAGGAAACGGCTGGGTTCACATGGGGACAGCTGTGGCAGAGGTGTTTGCATAGTGCCAAATTTTCTGCAGAGAAGGTGCCGTAGGGAATGGTCACCCAAAGGTCAGCCTGGTTCCCTGTGAGTGCTTGCCCTCTGCGAAGGAGAGCACAGACCGGCAAGAGATGAACTGTGCCCCCAGCCTGCTGAAGAGCCAGCCAGCTTCTCACCCCTTCTTTTCTTTGCCTGCAAGAAGTAGGGAGCTGAGCTAACAGCATCCAGAGCTGTGTGAATCTCTGCTGATGTGCCAGAACCAGTTCCTTAGCGAGGCTCCTCAGATCACAGCCACCTTGAAGTTTCTGGATCATAGAATCATAGAACAACCAGGTTGGAAGAGACCCATCCCTCCAGCAACAGGCAGCCTGGCAGAGTCTCACTCCCGAGCTGCACACCTTGCCACGAGTTATGGAAAGGTAATATCTTTCCCGTTGTGCTCGGCTCCTGGAAGATGAAGTCCTGCTTAAGGAGATATCACAATGAGTGATTTCATAAGCCGAGTTGGAAACCATGAGCACAGAGGCAGTCGTGCGGTTGCTCCACTATGAGATGCACCTGGGGGCCGATAGCATCCCGCTGCAGAGCTGATGCCAGCAGCACTTTTGCAGGGAGGGATTTAGCCCTAAGAGTCTTAGTGACGCGGCTTGGGATACTTAGGCTGAACCCAGTTAGCAGAGACGTGACCCGTGCTGCCTTTCCTGTGGTCACCTGCTGGTCAGCATTACTGGAGCTGTCACTCCATCTCGGACTCAACACGTGAGCACAGTGGCACAAGGGCTTGGGAGACAAGGAGGGGGGAAACCAGCCCAAGCCTTGACTGGTCCAGTCTTGCACCCACACCAAGTCTGCTGGAAAAAGAGTTTGGCTCAGGGACCCATAAACTCTCAGGTATTAGTGGGAGAGTCCTTCCCACTGCCTCAGGGGATCAGCACCTGGGATGGGGGCGACCCAAGGCTTCGGGCTCTGAGCAAGGGCTCCTGTTTGACCCATATTTGCAAGAACTAGAGTGTGAGTCACTGCAAACAATGCAGCAAAGACCAAGGCAGGGTTTAATAGGTGTTGTTAATGATAACCCCATCCGTGGGTGTATTTCTATGGCTGGGGAAAGTGAGGAAAAGGAAGTAAATTACTTATTCCGATTTGGAAAAAAGGCAGCCCTAGGGCCAGCACCAGCATTCAGGACAAGGAGCACTTCACAGAGAGCACATCGACAGTTTTCTCTGTGCCAATTTGCATACATGGAGTCTGTCCACCCTGAGAACTGACATGACTTTGGTGACCACACTCAGCTGAGATGAAAGTTGAAATGAGGCTGGCTGTAATCCCCCAGAAACCAGGCCACTCAAAGGACTCAGGACAGTCAGGTCCCATTAAAAAGCATCTGCCAGTCTGATGTCTCAAGGGTTTCATTATCTTTCTTAGCTAGGAGTCACCAGTGAGGACTGATCTGTGGACTCTGAGCGGATGCCTGGCAGTAACAGCACAGGGCAGTTTCTAGGGCAGCAATGATCATTCTTGCTCCCAGAGGCAACGGGATGATGCCTTTGGCAGCCAATATAATCTGCTTCCTTGCTGAAAGACAGAGGAACTTAGGAAAAGAAATCAGGCAGTCTTGTAAGTGATACGTGCAGTGCTTGAGGTACTCGGTACCGGCTAGAGCAGCTAACAAGCAGGAGAGAGGACACCAGGAAATGCCCACTGGTGTTTGCATTTTCCTGCAATATCTATTTTTCTTTCAACTGCTGCAAAATCTCTGAGACATAATTAGGAACAAGCTCATTGCGAGAGTTCCCAGGTCTAACTGAGCTCTCTTGAAATTCATTTAGAATCACCTTTTTCAGGGACAAGACATGATGTACTCTCCTTTGGTACAGCCGAGGATACACTGACCTGGCACCTGATGAGTCCCCTGCAGCACGCCAGGGAGAGGCAGCAGCTCCACGACTGGCTCCTTGCGCCAGTGGGCAAACTGCTGAGGGGCTTGGAACAAACCTTATTGAAATCAATAGGGATTTTAAGATCCTTTAAGTAGGAATCCTGGGATGAACAGGAGAACAGGCCCTATGAGAAGCGTCTGAGACAGCTGGGGGTGTTTAGCCTAGGGAAGAGGAGGCTTAGAGGAGACCGCATTGCTCTCTACAGCTACCTGAAAGGAGGTTGTAGAGAGGAGGGAGCTGGGCTCCTCTCCCAAGTGACAGGGGACGGGACAAAAAGGAATGGTCTCAAGCTCTGCCAGGGGAGATTTGGGCTAGAGATTAGGAGGAAGTTTTTCACACAGAGGGTCATTGGGCATTGGAATAGGCTGCCCAGGGAGGTGGTTGATTCACCTTCCCTGGAGGTGTTTAAGGGACGGGTGGATGAGGTCCTGAGGGACATGGTTTAGTGTTTGATAGGAATGGTTGGACTCGATGATCCGATGGGTCTCTTCCAACCTGGTTGTTCTATGATTCTATGATTCTATGAAGGGTCCAGCTGCAGGGGATACTATTAACAAAGAGGAACTAGAGCAGGTTGTGTGGGAGATGTTTTGATTTTCATGCATCTGACTTTCAAAAAGTATTGTCACCCCCTTCAGTCCCTCACTGAGTTGCAAATAATTGGACATTTATTTTCTTTTTATTAACCTACAAGCACACAAAATGCCTTGTCTCTTGGCAGGTGAGATGGAACATCTCATGTTCCAGTGGTGGGAGCACACACTGCTCACTCCAGGCCTCAGTTGATGCTCTGCAGTCCTTGGTCCTCCTCTCATAAACAGCAGAGACCTGAGTGGCAGCTGAGTTTTACCTTGTGTGTTGTTGGAAGAGATTTCTCCCAGCTGTCTAGAAATCATTCATTTGCCTTTCCGCCTGTCCGGGGCAAGAACACACGATGGCAAAGTCAGGAGTTGACCCTGAGTGAACCTTGGGCGTCCCTGGCTCGAGAGCACAGCGGGACCAATCACTTACCCTCTGAAAAAAAGGTTGGTTTGGACCAAAGGGGAAGGTTTGCAAACGCCATCCTAAGTCAGCAGTTACCTCAGCACTGTAGGGTTCAGCCAAGTACAACGGAGCCCTCCTGGCTGGTTTCAGATGGTGACTTCTGGGGACCATTTTTCATTTTGCTGTGAAAACTGAACAACCAGAAACATTTGCTTCAGATTGATCTAAAATGAACCCAGTTGACCTTCTTTCTGTGTTGATTAATAAGATGAAGAATTCAGTATTTGCACAGTTTTAATAGCAAGCCATCAAGGAAAAGCCTTGGATTGTGGGTGGACAGCACTGGGAACCTCCTGGAGGAGGGAAGGGCGTCCTAGGCCGCCCTGCAGTGGCTGCAGTGCCGTGGGCTCAGTGGAGCTCCCTGAGGTTCACCAAGGTTCTCACTCATTTCAATGTCCAAACCTGGTGCTGTTGCAGTTGGATGGTAAACTTCGTGGCCTAGGGGTGCTCAGAGAGCATTTGCATCATTGAAAAAGCCTTCATTGCAGCAGTCAGCCTGGAGCATTTGGAGTGAGGATGGAAAGAAGAAAGACTGGCAGCATTCTAAGTTATTTTAAAATGTTGAAATGTTTCTAAAATACAAAAGGCCATTATGTAGAACTGGCCAAAACCAGCATGATAATGGAACAGGAACTCATCTGCCCTTTTTTTGTGCCCTCCATCCTCAGCCAGCAAAGCCCTGTGCCAGAGAACCACCCTCATGTCCAAAGGGCTTTGCAGAAGCTGCAGTTGCAGGACAAAATTGGGCAGCAGCAGCAGCTTGTTTCTCTGGGGAATGGGAAAGAAAGGGCATTATTAAGTAATAACCTCTACGCTTTTAATCCTCATTTCATTCTCTTTGCGCTCAACCCCTTCCCTACTCACAAATTTACCCCCTGTTACCCACCCAGATGGTACAAAAGTGATCAGAGCACAGGAGCCCCCAAACTAAAAGGACAGCCAGAGCCACAGCAGCATGTGTGTCTAAAACCCAGACTGGCTTTTTCTGAGGGCCAGAGGTTTTGGGTGTTACTTGAAATAAGCAAGTGTTACTAACAGTTATTGAGGGCACTCTCAGCAAGTTTGCCAGTGATACCAAGTTGTGTGGTGTGGTGAACACAGTGGAGGGAAGGGATACCATCCTGGACAGGCTGGGGAGGTGGCTCCATATGAACCTTATGAAGTTCAACGAGGCCAAGTGCAAGGTTCTGCACCTGGTTCGGGGCAATCCCAATCATAATTACAGGCTGGGTAGAGAATGGATCTAGAGCAACCCTGAAGAGAAGAACTTGAGGGCACTGGTGGATGAAAAGCTCAACAGGAGCCAGCAAGGTGCCTTCGCAGCCCAGAAAGCCAACCATACAGAATCATAGAATCGTAGAATCACCAGGTTGGAAGAGACCCACTGGATCATCGAGTCCAACCATTCCCATCAATCACTAATCCATGTACCTCAGCACCTCGTCCACCTGTCACTTAAACACCTTCAGAGAAGATGACTCAACCACCTCCCTGGGCAGCCTCCGCCAGTGCTCAATGACGCTTTCTGTGAAATACTTTTTCCTGATGTCCAGCCTAAACCTCCCCTGGTAGAGCTTGAGGCCATTTTCTCTTGTCCTGTCCCCTGTCACTTGGGAGAAGAGGCCAGTTCCCTCCTCTCTACAACCTCCTTTCAGGTAGTTGTAGAGAGCAATGGAGGTCTCCCCTCAGCCTCCTCTTCTCCAGCTATCCTAGGCTACATCCAAAACATTGTGACCAGAAGGTTGAGGGAGGGGATTCTGCCCCTCTGTTCTGCCTCAATGAGACTCCATCCAAGTCCTATATCCAGAAATGCAGTTCTCAGCACAGGAAGGACATGGATCTGTTGGAGCGGGTCCAGAGGAGGCCGTGAAGATTGTGCAAGGGCTGGACAGGTTGAGAGAGTTGGAGTTGGTCAGCCTGGAGAAGAGAAGGCTGTGAGGAGACCTTAGAGCACCTTCCAGTGCTGAAAGGGGCTCCAGGAAAGCTGGGGTCGGGGGGCTCTTGATCAGGCAGCGCAGGGGTAGGATGAGGAGACTGAGATGAGACATTATGAAGACATGTTTTGCTGTGCGGGTGGTGAAGCCCTGGCCCAGGCTGCCCAGGGAAGCTGTGACTGTCCCGTCCCTGGAGATGTTCGAGGCCAGGTTGGATGGGGCTGTGAGCAGCCTGGTGCAGCAGGAGGTGTCCCTGCCCGTGGCAGGGGTGGGACTGGCTGTGCTGTGAGGGGCTGGTAGGGCTGTAAGTCCCTCCCAGCCGCTGTGCTGCTCCCCCTCTGGCGGGCGGCAGAGGGCGCTGCGGGGCCGCGGCTCCCCCGGGACCTCACCTGGAGTCCCGGTCTGGAATCCTCAGCTCAGGGAGGAGATGGAGCTGCTGCGACGCGCCCAGAGGAGGCTACAAAGATGATCCGAGGGCTGGAGCACCACCCATACGAGGACAGGCTGAAAGAGTTGGGGTTGTTCAGCCTGGAGAAGAGAAGGCTCCGAGGAGACCTTAGAGAAACCTGCCAGCACCTGAAAGGGCTACAAGAAAGCTGGAGAGGGACTGTTCACAAAGTCCCGTGGTGATATGATGAGGGGGAACGGGTATAAACTGGAGAGAGGAAGATTTAGACTAGACATAACGAAAAAGTTCTTCACGATGAAAGTGCCCTGGCACAGGTTGCCCAGGGAAGCTGTGGCTGCCCCATCCCTGGAGGTGTTCAAGGCCAGGTTGGATGGGGCTCTGGGCAAACTGGTCCAGTGGAAGGTGTCCCTGCCCATGGAGTTGGAACTAGATCATAGAATCATAGAATCATAGAATCATAGAATCATAGAACAACCAGGTTGGAAGAGACCCATCGGATCATTGAGTCCAACTGTTCCCTCAGCACCTCATCTACCCCTCCCTTAAACACCTCCAGGGAAGGTGAATCAACCACCTCCCTGGGCAGCCTATTCCAATGCCCAATGACCCTCTGTGTGAAAAACTTCCTCCTAATCTCTAGCCTAAATCTCCCCTGGTGGAGCTTGAGGTCATTTCCTCTTGTCCTGTCCCCTGTCACTTGGGAGAAGAGCCCAGTTCCCTCCTCTCTACAACCTCCTTTCAGGTAGTTGTAGAGAGTAATGAGGTCTCCTCTCAGCCTCCTCTTCTCCAGGCTAAACACCCCCAGCTCTCTCAGCCTTCCTCATAGTGCCTGTTCTCCAGTCCCTTCACCAGCTTTGTTGCTCTTCTCTGGACTTGCTCCAGAGCCTCAACATCCTTCTTGTGGTGAGTTGCCCAGAACTGAACACAGGTTTCAAGGAGCAGCCTCACCAGTGCTGAGTACACACTTAGATGATCCTTAAGATCCTCTCCAACCCAAACCATTCTATAATTCTCTCATTCTCTCCTCCCAGGGCTTTTTCCCCAGCTTGGCAGCTGTGGATGCTCACCCACCCTGCCCACATGCCATGTCAGAAGGAAACACACCATGGACAAACTCTAAGAGCACTCCTCTTGTCTGGAATAAGTCATCCCCCCAGCACAGCTGGAAGCTCTTGGCTCTGTGGGATATGCAGTATATGGGTTGTGCTTGGAGCAGCTTCCAGAATCTTGGAATCACAGAATAGGTTGGGTCAGAAGGGACCTTAAAGCCCATCCAGTTCCAACTCCCCCACCATGTGCAGGGATACCTCCCACTAGATCATGTTGCTCCAAGTCCCATCCAACCTGGCCTAGAACACCTCCAGGGTTAGGGCACCACTTATCTGGGCAACTTGAGCCAGTGCCTACCCACCCTCACAGGAAAACATTTCTTCCTAAGATCTCCTCTCAATCTTACCTCTTTCAGCTTCAAAAAACTCCCCCTCATCCTATACCTACCCTCCTTGATCAAAAGCCCCTCCCCAGCTTTTCTGCAATGAAATGGTGGGTTTATAGAATCATAGAATCATAGAACAACCAGGTTGGAAGAGACCCATCGGATCATCGAGTCCAACCATTCCTATCAAACACTAGGTTTAGGTTTTAGGTGCAAAAGGAGACCAAGCAGGGTAACAGTGTACCTTTTATAAGCTGCTTTGGCTCCTGGGGATGGAAGGTGTTCTATGAAGCTAAAATATTAAAACTAACCTGGATTATTCATTAAGCATCAATTATCACCATCACATTCACTGTCAGATGTTTCAGCATTGCTATCCTGTTCCAGGGGGGAATGTATTTTTAGGCTGCTTTGCAAAGGAAGGAAGGGGGTCAGTCATGCAGCTGAGGTGTCTGTCTGTCTTTCCTCACCAAGATGAGAACTTCCTGGTTCCTCTCAGCCAAAGTTCACAGATGGCTGGAAGCCTCCCAGGTACTAAGTTCATACAGGTTAATCAGCGAATCATAGAATAACCAGGTTGGAAGAGACCCATTGGATCATCAAGTCCAACCATTCCCATCAAACACTAAACCATGTCCCCCAGGACCCCATCCACCCATCCCCCAAACACCTCCAGGGAAGGTGAATCAACTCCCTCCCTGGGCAGCCTGTTCCAATGCCCAATGACCCTTTCCATGAAAAACCTCCTAATCTCCAGCCTAAATCCTCCCTGGCAGAGCCTGAGGCCACTCCCTCCCATCCTGTCCCCTGTCCCCTGGGAGAAGAGTCCAGCTCCCCTACCCCCCAAGGCCTCCCCCCAGGTAGCCACAGAGAGCAATGAGGTCTCCCCTCAGCCTCCTCTTCTCCAGGATAAACACCCCCAGCTCTCTCAGCCATTCCTTATCAGGCCTGTTCTCCAGCCCCTTCACCAGCCTCGTTGCTTTTCTCTGGACTCGCTCCAGAGCCTCAACATCCTTCATGTGCTGAGAGGCCCAGAACTGAACACAGAATTGAAGGAGCGAAGAAGGTGAGACGGGGAGCCCCCAAAGCCAGGTAGTGATGTGAGTGCAGGAAGAGCAGGCACATGGTGGAGGGGAACGAATGCTCCTGGTTGCAGAAGACACTTCAAGCAGGGCAGCATCACCACTGGCACTGGAGAGCTCTGTCCTGGGAATCAACCCCACAGAGACTGGCCTTCCCTCACCACTGCCCACCAAGATAGTTTACATCAATACCTGCCAGGTACGAACTCCTATTTATCCCACGTTCAGCTTCTGCCTCCCCTTCTTTGTGGTTTTGTAGCCTTACAAAGTTGGAACAAGTTTTGCTTTAAGGATAAAGGCAGCCTTGCCTGCAAAACAGGATGTTCTAAAATAAGATCTAATTTTCCTTTGTGAGAACCTAAGGCAAAAGGAAACTGATATCCATTCCAAAGACAAACACAAACAAGGATTATTATTTATCATTAAAACACCTAAAAAGGCTCTAGAGCCCTAAAAGCAAAAGTTTGATGCTCTATAAAAGAATTATGTTCCTGAGATGTATCAGTTCAATAATTAAACCAGCATCTATGAAATATAAATGTAAGATATTAATAAATTAAATTAAATTAAAGCCACTGAAAGCCAATTATCTTGTAAAAGATCTCTGATGGCTAAACTAATGAGATGTAGAAAGATTAATTTAGATCCCCATTTTAGGAGGTGATTATAAATCACTGTAATGCCACATCCAGTTACTAGGTTGTTATTGAGACTTGTGAAATACATTTGGAAAGGCTTTTAAATATTCAGAATGAAGTAGAAATTAGAAAGGAGTTAGAAATAATTAAAAATTAGCTGTCTTGTCACACTGCAGCTTTAATCCTGTTACATCTTCTAGTTTACAAAGCTCCAGGTGTCTCTCCAGGCGTTGATCTGTGGGGATGGTGGGGTTTACAAGCAGGGATTTGTGTGTTTTAATAATTGCAGAGCTTCAGATATTTCTCATTTCACTTATTTGAGAATTGTTTCCGTGTAGGATATCATGCTTGCCGCTAGCACTGCCTGATGGATTTCTTTGACTGTAGGATAGGTCAGTCCCATGACCAAAGACCAGTGCTCTCCTTGCAGCTCCTGGTGAAGATGCTGAGGAGCATCACTCGTGGTGTTCATGGTGAGAGGAAAGCACGAGGAGCCCTTTGCTCTGCTATGCCAACAGCCGTTGTAGCTCTGAGGAAAGCAGAGAACTCCTGAGGAGAACAGGGTGATGATGGTGGGGCAATGCACGTCCATAGTCCACAAACTGTGGCCTGGCCACTGCCAGAGGTTGGCTGTGGTGGTTTGCCAGCCTTGCTTTGGTTGGGACTGGCCATGCGAGGAGCTTGGCGTGAGCTCTTGGAGCTGTGACAGCTACCAGCTAACGACCCCAATGGCCCTCACCCATCCTCACATTGGTTTGGCTTTGCCTGGTCCAAGAAAGCGGTGATAAAAAGCCTCTGGAGAATGGTTGGACTGTGTTACTACAGCTGGCAATCAGTCCCCGAGCTGTGAGGAAAACACAGGCAGGGGAGGGCAACGGGGCCTTGAAACCTCTGGCATGAGGTGATATTGGTGGCTCTGGCACTGGGAACTACTCCCCCATGGGCAGCCTCTGCATCCACAGAGGAATGTGACCTTGAGGTTAGGAACTGTGCTCTGGGAAGCACAGAGGGTGAGGAGCCAGTCTACGAGGGGTGCGCAGCTCTGCCTAGAGGGTCAGCACAGAGGTACTGGCTCTGGGAGCAAGGAGCGGGCAGGGAGAGCCCTGAAGACGGGGTGGACACAGCCCCAGGTGGATCCAGCAGAGGAAGAAGCGAAGACCCAACACGTGCCATCTTGAAGAAGCAGACGGAGGGGCCACAGCATCAGCATCACTTTTCTGGAGGTGAAGGACTCGTGGAGATCAGGACACGTGGAGGACTCCTGCGGCAGCAGAGGGGTGAGCACAACGTGGGAGAGGGGTGAGCACAACCTGGGAGAGCTGTAGCAGCTGAGGGGGAGCGGGGTTGACCCTGATAAGGATTTTGGTTTTCCTTTATTCCCTTTCTCTCTAATATTCGAGGTAACATCTATCGTGTAAGCAGATCATTGAACATTTCTGTGAGCTGCCCTTCTGGGAGAGCCCTTTCTGGGTGCCATCCCAAGGCAATCGGGGACAACCAGGAGCACAACTGCCCTGTGTTCCCATAGCCCAGCGAGTTGCTTCCTTACAGCACAGCTCTCAGTTTAGGGGAGAAACAGAAGCACCCCTTAAAGGCTTTGTTGGAAGTCTTGGAGTGGGAATTACAGCCAGAGGGAAAACCCTCTGCCTTCTGCCTGGGAGGAGATTGCTCAAGGGTTGCCTCAAAGTGTTTCTGGAGACGGAAACAAAAGTCTCTGCACTCGATGATCCAGTGGGTCTTTTCCAACCTGGTGATTCTATGATGTATGAGAAAAGTTAGATTAAAATTCTCTGTTTGGGGCATTTCTTGGCTGGGAAAACCTTCTAGAAGGGGAAGAAGTAGGTTGGAAAAACAGCAGAGGAGCAGCCCATACCTGGGTGAACCTCCGCAACCTCCTCTCAGCCTGCCTGAGTTGTCTTTTGGAAGCAGCCCTTTCTTTAAAGTCTGAAATACCCAGAGGGGAGCCAAAACCATGTCAGAGCTGGCAAAATGGGTTATGCAGTGGGGACCAAACCCCTGGGGTCCGAACTCCTGCAGAAGCCTCCAGCAGGCAGACGTGGAGTTTGCCAGGTTGAAAGAGATGGCCAAGTCTAAAATTTTCTCCCGAAAGTCCTTAAAGTGTGCAGGAGCATGGGCCATGTGGTTAGTGGCCAAGAGTTTAGGCGAAGAAAAACAGGCAGCCCAGGTAGAAATCCAGAACCTAAGGGCGGAAAACAAAAACCTGAAAGATGAAATAAAGACTCAGCAACTTAAACTAGAGGAGGGTAAAATGCGGGAAGGAGTGGCGGCTGCAGAGCAAGTGCGGAGCGTTTTGCAGTATCAAGAAGTGTGTGAGCAAAAAAAGGTTATTTTGAATGAAAACCAGGCGCTGAAGGAACAGCTGGCTGCCAGCACAAGGGCTGTGGAGGACGTGCAGGGAGCAATCCAAGTGTTAGTGCAGAAAATACACACCCTGAAAGAGAAGGGCACAGACCACCGAGCCTGCGAGGCCAAGATGGAAAGGTTAAAGGCAGCGTTGGGGATGAAGCACGGAGCAGCTGTGGACCTGACAAAACCAGCCTGCCAGGGAGATGATGAGCAGCGCGATGGGAAAAGGTGGTTTAATCCAGACGGCAGCCCCTCTGCAGAGGCCTGCAAACCTGCGAGCCTGCCCGCGCCAGGAAGGTTTAAAGCAAACCCTGTTTTGCTTCCCGGTGCTCAGGCGGCTGTGAAATGGGAAGAGAGAGGAGCGGAGGGGAGAAGCCAGGGAAATACGCAGCCACAGGCAGATTGGGGTGTCTGGAGGGAAGCGGCTACCACTCAGCCAGCTCCACAGCAGCTCAAAGCCAGGAGCACCCAGGGAAGGGGCAAACAAGTGGCAGGGAGCACCTGGGCAGGGGAGGGTGGAGGGGGCTCCACAGGAGGAAAGGTTGGCAGGGAAAGGGAAAATCCTGGGGGGAAGAGGGACTCAGAGGTGCTGCAGCCCACTGCCTCCACTGGCACAACCCCCCAGATGCCCTCCACGTGGAAAGGGAGGAAGGGAAGGTGGCAGGGCAAGAGAGAGTGGCAGCAGAGCCCCACGCACCAGGGCCTGGCACAAAACACCGGGGCCAGGAGGGAGTTAAGCACGATGCGTGTGGACATATGGAGGCAGCTTCGGAATCATGGGGAGGATATGGACCGCTGGGATAATGCTCCCACCAGGATTTTGCTGGATCGCCTGCTGGAGATCAATGGGAGAAGAGAAGGAAGTAGCCCCAAGGCCCCTGCCAACCCCGTCATAGTCTAGGGTGGATAATCTCCCCCTTCCCTGGGCTCGTGGTCTGACCAGAACTGGACCACTGGGAAGGGGACTGTGCTGGAAGCACTAGGGATTGGGAGCAGAGCACACACACATCACCCATATCACATGAAAAGCCAGGGCACTGGGCATCCATGACTTCTCTGGGCAACCTCTGCCTGTGTCTCACCACCCCAACATTTCTCCTTAAGACTTCATCTGAATCTCCTGTCTTTCAGCTTAAAACTGTTACCCTCATCCTATCCCTGCACTGGAAAAAAAGGATTAAAACAGAGGAATGCAAACTGCGTGGTACCAGTACACAAAACCTTAGAGGATGGAAAGATGGCAGATTAAGTTTTTATGTAGAATGGTTTGAGAGGAGGGTAATTAATGATAAAATATTTCAATTGACTTGGGACAAAGTTCACTTTGAAGGCAAAAAGTTAAGCCTATAACACATGATTCTAGTTCAAGTGTTAACACCAACATTTTATCTTAGAGTGAATAAAACGTCAAAAAAAATAACAACCTAAAAATAGATTGATCATGGTAAAGATCAGTCAGTAAATGTGCACTAATGTAATAGATTTGTAATTAAAACATAAAGTTCTTCTGTTACAGAGAAGAGATGGAACCAATGGAAAACAGACAATGGAGAATGGGTGAGCAACAATTTAAGAACATCTGCTAATAAATTGTATAACAACATACAAAGATGCAGGTTATTAGATCCTGAATAGCTCCAAGAAGTACTATGGATGCAAATGATCTCCCTTCGTTAACTAAGATAATTATTAATATCTGTCTTTGCTATTTTGTTTTCTATAGATAGCACAGAAGAATAAGCAGCCATTCCCAGTTATGGATATTACTAATTGTGTGTAGCTTAGTGTTTTCTTTTCTGTTTCTATTTTGCTGTGTCATCTTATATACTTAGAGGAAGGTATATAATCTTACTTTTAGATCAGTTGCTGTTGCTGAAGTTCAAACAAGATAAAGTATAAGCAACCTGTAGTGGCAACAAAGAAATGGATGCAGTTTAAAGGGGTCACCATCTCCAATGAAAAGAAATCCTGTTTCTCTTGATGAGGGTGGACATACCTCCTATATCAATAGCCATTGTAATTAATGGATAATCAGCATACGGTGAAATACTCGTATATCTAACACTAAAGATGTAGCTGCAGAACATTGTAGCATTCTGAGTACTGCAAAGAGAAATGAATGAAGAAAGAATGAACCAAGCGTACAAGTTTCTCGTAGGATAAGTTATATTTTTGACAAATATACTATTAGTGTAGATTTACATTAAGAGAACTCCATAGTGTGGGTTTTGGTATAACTTAAGAGTGCAGAGCTGGTGGGACTGGGATGAGTGGGAACTGAATGTTTCCCAGCAATGGGGACATCCCCACACTACAGCTGTGTGTGCTGGGTAGTCAGGTACTGGGTTGATGAGAAGGTTTCTTTTGTTATGGAGGGACAATGAGGTGATGGAAACTCAGAACAGGAAGGTTGCTAAGATGAGAGCTGATGGTGGCTCCTCGCATTCTGTCTGGAAGGACACCGGCCAGCAGGAGGCACTTCCTTGTGCAAATTGCACACAAGAAGTTTTCAATCATTTCAGAAGAAAGTTTACTCAGATGCAGATATCCTTCGGCTTCCAGTAGGTCTGTGCTCACTGATGTGGAATCCAGCTGTGTTTGTGAGAATACCCAGCATCCAGAAATCACCTCTGCACATCTAATTGGTTTGATAATATGTGTAACATGTAACATAACTTTATTTTACCTGTATACTTTTAATTATACAATGCTTTTAGAATTGATAGTAAAATCACTAGGAACTTTTAAACTGTACTAAACAAAAGCCAGTAACACAGTTTTGGCTTTGAGCCTTCATTGCAGATAACAGAACATCCCCTTGTAACGTTTCCCGTCCCACAGGCAGCGAAAGAAGCCACCAAAGCAAGGTTTGCAGTGTGTGACAAGAGTGAGCAAGTTGGTCTCACTACAACCACTACAGAGGTGTCAAGCATCATTCTCTGTGTAAATCCCTCATTGACAGGACTTCCATCAGCTACTGAAGTTTTTTTAACCAGGCTCTACAGCCTTAAAGTGCAGTCCTGGGCAGGCTGCTTAGTTGTGAATATTATCCTGGCTATCAAATTGAATATGAAGTTAACCAGATAGCAGCTCTGCACCAGACCTAAGAGCTACAGGCTACCCTTGGAGCCACACGAGGCAAGACCAGGTAGGAAAGAGCAAACGCCTCTGAGAAGATTGACTGCTCGGTCCTGGTGAGGAGCCTTGAGCCCCAGGAGGGTTTGCAACATCCTTGCTGGACTCGTGCGTGGCAGCTCACATCCGTGGGCTGTCAGAAGGGTGTCTGTATCCCAGAACACAGATGGAATATGGACTGGCTGCTGTGAGAAATGGCCCCCAGGCTGCATGCTAACACTGCAAAAATTAATAGAGGTGTTTGTGAACCTTGCTTTGCTGGGTCTGGTCTTACAGGGAGCTCTGTGTGAGCTGTGACAGCAATCGTTTAACAGTTCCAACAGCCCTCACCCATTCGCACTCTGGTTTGGCTTTGCCTGGTCCAAAGGCTTTGCCTGGCAGAAAGGCTCTGGTAGTGCAGCTGGCTGTTTTTCTCCTGAGCTGGGAGGAAAACACAGGCAGGGGAGGGCAGTGGGACCTTGAAACCTCCAACAAAAGGCAATATCGGAGGCTACAGCACTGGGTTCTACTCTACTCCCCCGTGGGCAACCTCTGCATCCACAGAGGAACGTGACCTTGGGGGTGGGGAACCATGCTCTGGGCAGCACAGAGGGCGAGGAGCGGGTCTGCAAGTGGTGCACAGCTCTGACCAGAGGGTCAGCACAGAAGTACCAGCACTGGGAGTGAGGAGGGAGCAGGGAAAGCCCTGGAGACCAGATGGAAACAGCCCCAGGCGGATCCAGCAGAAGAGTCATCAGAAACACCACCAGCACTGTCCTGAAGAAGCAAACAGAGGAGCCACACGCTGGCATCACACTGCTGAGGGTGAAGGACTTGGGGTCTGTCATGTCTGGAGCCCTCCCTGGTCAGGGAGAGCTGCAGCAGATCCAGTGCTCTGTGCATGAGTGTTGACAGTCTTATGTTACAAGGCTTTTTCATTTATCTCCTTTCTCTCTAATATTCAAGATAATATCGTTTTTCATTGTTAGTATTGCTGTAAGTGGATTTGATAAGGACTCTGAGCACACTGGTAAAGCTTTTAAGTAGACTAAGAATAAACTGTATACCTTTTCAAACTAGCTGTGTTTCTCTAGCTAACAGGAACAGCACAAGTTGTGCTAAAACAACCCTAGATTCCACAAAGGCAATTATTTTCTAAACTGGGTTAATGGAGAGAAAGATGAGCTTTCAACGGAAACCTCAGAAATCTGGGTCTGGTTGAGTGTGATCCTTTGTTGTCTCTCCAGGTCACTGGATCAAGCTCAGACCTTCCCACTCTTTCCATACAGCACCGTCACTTGCTCAAAATGGATTAAATCAGGATTTAAAAGCCTGATTTCCAAAGCACGCCTCCCTCCATTTGCAGGTTCACAGGTACTTGAAGCCAGCAGGCACGAGCCCCATCTCCAACACTAACATCCCTGTTCCAGAACATTGTGCCTCGGGTATTTCAAGTAGACAACAGTGTTCAAGCTCCTCCATCCCGTGGCAGAGTTACTGGCCTACAAATGTGAGTCAGGTGAGAGGAGCAGTTTATGACAGCTGTCAGGAGGGAAAGGAGATCAGCAGGGAAAAGAGCTCTGCTGACATGGGCACCAGGCTTGCAGAGTGCATAGGGGGTTCTGTTCTCCTAGTGATGCTGTGACAGACAAGGGGTGCATGTTGAACGCATCTGCTCCACACACAGGATCACAAAACAGTTCATGGCCAGTTCAGATTCTGCTTCTGTGCAGGGATTGGTTTATCACAGAGGTTACACAGTGATTACTCTTTCAGGAGGCAGCGTAAAGGTTCAGTCAAGAGGCCTACTTATCCTCTAGAGTTTCTACTTCTCCAGTCCTCCACAGGCTGCCCATTGCATGGGAACAGAGCGCTGCTACCAGCTGTGATGGGGTGAATGGTCCTTCACCTCCAGCATGTTCACCAGGGAGACGGATGATGCAGGCTCCCTGCTGTGAGCCACAGCTGCTGCAAGACATAGGCAATATTTGCGTGCATAAACTCCTTGCAACAAAATTCCTGACTTCCCACTGTGAGCAAACGTGGTCCCTGCTGCTGGTACCACCAGCACTGAGGGGAGCTGCCCCTGGGTCGGAGCATCGCACGGTGCAGCCAGTGCAGCATCAAGAACCGCTCCCTGCCAGCCAAGCTCAGAGATTGTTTCCTGCTGTGGGTGCCAAGAACAGGTTTGGAAAGTTTGCTTTAAGTTGGCAACTGACATGTACACACCTTCTCCTTCACTGCTCTTCACCCCCCAGCAATTTTTCTCAGCTCCACATCAGTGGAGTTTCACTCCAAGTGAATGATGTGGGGTGAGCAGAGAGGTGACCCACCAGCCAAGGCCAGAGAGTCCTGGTGGAGCCAGGAGCTTATGCTTTGGGAGAAGAAATTTTAATATCAAACATCACAAAACCAAGACAAAATTATTCTTTTCATAGGAACACCTCCAAACAATCCTGTACCAGGACAGGGAACAAACTGGCAAGGCTGTTATTTATGAAAAAAAGCTAATCTGAAAACATTGAAACTTGATTTTCAGAGCAGTGTATACCTGTACCCCTCACCCATATCCAGGAGCCACAATGATTCCTCATTCTCCTTCAAGGCTGCATATAATCCTGCCCCTTTCTCCAAGGTAGTTTGCTTATTTGTCTGACCATAAAATATTTTTTTTCCTGATGCTGTGGAGCCTGTATTTCTCTTCAGGGAGGATTTAAGCCCCCTTAATGCACAACCTGACTACAGCAGCCATTAACTAGTGTTGATGCTTTCTTTTATCAGCCAAATTCCTCTGCTTGCTGGGCTCCCTTCCTGGCCTTGGGAGTAGATTTGCTGGCATATCTTAAAAGCACCGAGTTCCTCACCCACCCCTGCACACTTGACCCACAACACATCACTGCTCTCCTTTCTCCTTGCTCATTATCCCACATGGACTTAGATTGAAAAATCTGCAGCCACATTTCTTAAACTTTCAGTTCTGGCTTTAGCTCAAGGTGATATCAGGTACAAACCACAAAACTAGCAATTACTTTCAAATGGGTTGAAGCATGCACGCATTTGAAATAAAGGTGTGGATTCAGAGTTTTCAGTATTCAAAGTGTCTGTTAAAGAATGGTGCAATTACAGCATTGTCTGTTAGACCTGAGTTATAAATCATATCAGCACCTTCTGCTGACTGCAGGGAACACATGATAGCGTGGCTAGAAGTCAACAAAGGAAAGGCAAATCATTTACATGCCACGGTGGTTGTTTCCTTTCCTCTTTTCTTTGACAAAGATTATAGAGAAAAACACTGAGCGTGAGACTCAATCTTACTTTGTTCTTTTCCGTTCAACGTCTGAATAAAAGGGAAGTAAGAAAAGGTGACTTCCATAGAAACAAAGGCTGCGAGATTCACAGCTCAACTGCTGTGTGGACTGTTCCTCAGCATCTCCTGAGACGGCTAAAGCACTCTGAGATAACCAGGTGAAAAGCGTTGTGGAAATGTGTTTCTTTACCAAAAATCCCCTGTTTAGTTTGCAGATTCAAGTAAGAGAGATGTGCCCAAGGGCACATGGCTTTGCCACAGGGAGGTGTCAATCCAGCCTGCTTTGCTGGGCCCATCACAAAGCCCTGCCCCATAATGCTCATGAATACAACTTAGCTCAGAGGTCTCCAATCTCTCATAGAGAGGCAACTTTTCCTCCTCGAGAACACATATTTACATTTTTTCCAGGGAAAATATCACCTAGTGGTCTTATTCCCACACTCCCAGCCTCTGGATAGATGCATTCCTTGAATAGGGAGAAATGTGGGGAGGGCAGAAGTGAGCATAACACAGGATAAAGAAAAACAGGAACCGGCACACATCCTGGTAAAGCCCTCAGGTAAGACTCCCCAACTTTCCAGTCCCTATGGAAGCAAGTGGTGGTACAAACACCGTATGCAGGTTTATTACTGTTTAGGCATTTCATAGAATCATAGAATCCAACCATTCCTATCAATCACTAACCCATGTCCCTCATAACCTCATCCACTCCTCCCTTAAACCCCTCCAGGGAAGATGACTCAACCCCCTCCCTGGGCAGCCTCTGTCAGTACCCAGTGACCATTTCTGTGAATTTTTTTTTCCTAGTGTTCAGCCAAAACCTCCCCTTACACTCTGTCCCTGTCCCCAGTCTGATAGTCTTTTTTTCCTTCCCCTATTTTAAGATATATTTTGTGTCTCCTTCAGTGCACTTCAATTCTGGTAGAAAAGGCTACTTTTAGCCCTCACCACAGATGTTCCGAAGGCAATAACTGACTCGAGCTGGTCTTGTGATGGAAACTGCACTGTAGCTTTATGTTGCCATGGCTTCTTCTGTTGACAAAATAATCCTTTTGACAGACAGCTTCTAGATCTTTCAGAGCCCTCTGATTTCACAGTAGATGGGGTAACTCAAAGGACAAGGAGTGAAATGGCCATGTGGCTAAGGGTCCACATGAGGTGGCTGGCAGGAGGACAGGACATAGCCCCGAGGCTGTGCCGTCTGCCCTCCTGCTGACTCTGCTTGATGCAAGCAGGATTTTCAATGTCAAAGTTGAGCCCAGTGCTGTTAAACCATGGTTCGCTCAAGCTGTGAAGATGAGTTCAGTGAAGCTGGGCTGAGATGTGCTACCAAGGTGTTTCTGGTCGGGGCGATGCTCATAGCAGCTTCCCCTCTGCACAGTGCAGAGTTTATGGTCTACAAAGGGGACCAAGCTGTGTATCAGAACCTACCCACACATTTGGGAACACAGTTCAGGGCTTATAGAACTACAGTGAATGCACTTCTCACCAGTTATGAACTCCTGCTTGTTCCTCCTCTCCTCCTTTGAGAAATAGAAGGGGGAACCAAGCAGGCATCAATGTTTAGTACCGCAGTGCAGCCCTCTGCAGAGGGAGAAGTTGTCTAAGTCAGCTCCTGTCAGATGTAGGCGTTGAGTCATGTTCATCCTCTGTGCAGCCTGTGCATCCCAACTTCTCCAGGCAGAAGCTGTCCCTGATCCTCCCCAATTCTCCCCCATGAAGCATATTATTAGAAAAAAAAATACATTGGGAGGAAAAAAAAGGATCAATCAAAACATACCACCTCCTGCTTCCTCTGCATTTGCATCCCAGCCTCATTCTGTCACCGGAACAATTGGAATTCTCTTGGTCTATTTTAAGGCAGCAGCTGCCTTGGGAAGTTCCAAATGTGCCACACTCAGTGTGGAATCCTGGGGAAGGAGAGTTGCTTTAGATTTCCTGTAAATACTCCTTCAATCCACATGAGACTGATGGTATCTGCCCCAAAGCCTCATGTTGCAATAAACAGTGCTGGAGCACAGCTTTGGGAAGAACCCGGGCTCAGCTTTGTTTCAAAGGGAAATAAATACATACTTGAGACCTGCCCTAAGAAGTTGAATGCAGGACAACATCTCCAGGCTGCAGCCAAACACCCCTTTATACAAACAGTATGGAAGGGAGTACACAGTGCAATCCACCCTCTCAAGCTGCTCTTTTTCTGTGGTTTCTCAGGGCAAGGGAGGAAAATAATGGCATCTCTATGCAGGGATCCCTATCACTGCTTCCTTTCCCTCCCCTAAATTAATTTCGTCGTCTCCAGCAGCTGTAGCCAGGCCAGCTTGGAATTTCATTAAAGGTAAGCCAGGAACAGAGGGAGAATGCCTGTTAAGGACCCTTGTTCTAGTCTCTGGCACATTTCACACCAATCCTCTCAGCAACCTAGAAAAAAAAAGGAGTTGGGAAGAGCTTTGAATGCCGTTCGACCTAGTAAGGAACCACACAGATGTGGTGAAGCAGGAAGAGGATGCAGAGAGCAGACAAGGCCAACAAGAGAAAGAAAGGTGGAGCGTGGGGGAGGTGAGCAGGTAGGAGGAACACGGAGGAAAAGGTCTTTGAGAAAGAGGATGGTGGCTTGAAGGTTGTCATGATTAGAAGCGTTCAGCTTGTGATGGACAGATGGAGACAAAGGACAGGAGTGAAGGCAGGGAAGACGTTAAGATGGCAGATTACCAAGCTTGTTTATCTAAAATGACTGAAAAGGAATTGCTGGGAAAGGTGGCGGGCAAATAACACCATTTCATTTCCTGCTATCACTTTAATTCAGCACCAGTCTAAGCCCTGCCACAAGGCACAGCAGTGCCAATATTTGAGATAACAGAACCTCACCAACTGGTTACATATTCTCCGTGTGCCTTCTCCAAGTAGCACTCCTCTGCCACCAAAACCCAGCAAAAAATGTCAACAGGTAAAGATTTTTACTCAGGGTTAATGCACTCCCAGCGTCACAAGCTGTCAAACCTCACAGCTGCTGTATAGGCTCCAAGTGAACTATCTAAAAGTTTCTCAGCATCCATAGGCAAAAGTAGTCATTCTCAGTTTTATTTCTGTAAAAGACTTTGAAGTCTTTGGGTTAAAACCTTAAATACAAATGCTATGGTGTATCATTCTCATCCGTGATCTGATTTTGGCTGGGATGGAGTTAATTTTCTTCCTGGTAGCTGGTATTGTGCTGTATTTTGGATTTAGTATGAGAGTAAAGCTGATAACACACTAAGTCAAGGACTTTTCAGTTTCTCATGCCCTGCTAGCGAGGAGGGTGGGGGTGCACAGGAGTTAGGAGGGGGCACAGCTAGGAGAGCCAAACCAAGGAGCGTTCTATACCATACAGGATCATAGAATCATAAAATCACCAAGTTGGAAAAGACCCACCAGATCATCAAGTCCAACCATTCCTATCAAACACTAAACTTTGCTCCTTGAATCCTGTGTTCAGTTCTGGGCACCTCACCAAAAGAAGGATGTTGAAGCTCTGGACCAAGTCCAGAGAAGAGCAACGAAGCTGGTGAAGGGGCTGGAGAACAGGACCTATGAGGAGCGGCTGAGAGAGCCGGGGTTGTTTAGCCTGGAGAAGAGGAGGCTGAGAGGAGACCTCATTGCTCTCTACAACTACCTGAAAGGAGGTTATAGAAAGGAGGGTTATAGAAAGGCCTCTTCTCTCAAGTGACAGGGGACAGGACAAGAGGAAATGTCCTCAAGATTTT
Source organism: Coccyzus lansbergi (assembly GCA_033558105.1). Classification (NCBI taxonomy): domain Eukaryota; kingdom Metazoa; phylum Chordata; class Aves; order Cuculiformes; family Coccyzidae; genus Coccyzus; species Coccyzus lansbergi. The sequence goes on from JAUMJK010001193.1 coordinate 670,517, forward strand.
GGTTTAGAATCGGGGGATCATCAGGTCCAACCATTCCTATCAAACATTAAACCATGTCCCTCAGCACCTTGTCCACCTGTGCCTTAAACACCTCCAGGGAAGGTGAATCAACCACCTCCCTGGGCAGCCTCTGCCAGTGCCCAATGACCCTTTCTGTGTAAAACTTCCTCCTAATCTCTAGCCTAAATCTCCCCTGGTGGAGTTTGAGGCCCTTCCCTCTCGTCCTGTCCCCTGTCACTTGGGAGAAGAGCTCAGTATATAAACTGGGGGAGTTGGCCCAGGGCAGCCAGTGCCTGAGGACTGGCTGAGCATTGGTCAGCATGTAGTGAGCAATTACATTGTGCATTGCTTTTTTTTTTAATCTATTATTAATACTACTATTACTAATAATTTCCCTTCCTTTTATCTCCTATCAAACTGTTTTTATCTCACCAAGCCCAAGCTGTGAGTGGTCAGAGGGTGCATTTCAGTGCAGCCTCCAGCTGTTGTATCTCAAACCAGGATGATATTTTGTACTGCCTACAGAAAGGAAAAGAAAAGAAATGGTTTAGGTGTTTTATAACAAAGACTTTGGTCTGATCGGGGCAGATGGGGAAATTCACAGTGAGTCACAGCAAGCCCTAAAGAATGCTTTGGATTCTGTAGGGCAATGGTACTTGGAGGACACCCTGAGAGAACAGCAGTCTCAGCATGTGTGCACAGTGTCAGGTAGGACCAAAACCCGCCAGTTACTTTGATTTCATTTCTATTTGATACAATTTCTCTCTATCTATGTATAGACATTCTGTATGCACACAGAAATATAAATATGTATAGCCTGTGGGGAATGAGTGGCTCCGGTGAAGTTAGCTGATGACAACAGGAAAAACAAACAGTGTAAAGGAGAGAAGAATCAGGTTCAAAGTCTTTCAAGCACTGATTATTTGGCAGCTAGTCAGAGCTGGAAAAAGTCACCGCACCAGGCCATTTCTAAGACAATGCTGTAAACAATTTTACTACATTAAAAGATGGACAAAGCCATGAGCCTCTGCTATATTTTACACAACCATCTGTTTCAGACAAGAAAAGAATAGATGTAGATATTAAAGCACAATAAATGGAAAGGCAAAGAAGCAGTTTTCCATTCCTCTGTCAAAACAGATGCCCTCGTTGGCAGCTGGGTTCGCCTTTCTTTTCCTTTCTGGCAAGCTGAAGTTTCTATGCAAAAAGTGACTCCTGAATTAAGGCTGCCTGGCACTTTCCAGTACAGAGCCCTGTTTGCAGCTGGGTGGTTTTATTTAGCAAGCATTAAACACTTGGGCTGAAGCTTTCCATGCTGGAGGTCTGTGTCAGGGTAGGTTATTATGTTCCAAAACAGTTCATCTAGAAACAGTTAGGCTTTTCTGAAAACAAGACTGAGGGGTTGTATATAATTTTGCTCATTTAAAACAGTGTCCAGACCCTTTGTTAAGAAGTTTTTGTCACACAATAATTTGGATCAGAGCCCTGACATTTGTTAGGGCTGTCACAGCAGTGCCTGCCATTTGTTGGGAGAGGTGGATGCTGCTTGTGTGTTTGATGTGTCCGTGTTCCAGCTCAGTCCCTCATCCACACCGGGAACCGGCCCCAAGCAGAAAGGAAGAGCAGAGCCTTCCCCATTGCTGCCTCTCCTGTGCCTCTGTGCTCCCAGAGGAGAGCTGAGAACGGTAAGATCACCTCATTTGTGTCAGTGTTCTTCATGCCTCCCTGGCACCATGGAAGGAACAGGGGTAAAACCCATTTTTGGAGGTAGCGCCAATGCACACAAACCTTGCCTGCTCTTTGCATCACCCCCAGCCGTCTGCCTGCACGACTGTGTGTGCTGTTCGCATGAAAGCCCCATGAATAAGGCCAGCAGAGCCTTTCTGTCACCTTGCACTGGTTCACCCTGCGGCCACAGCACCAGCACTGCTGTCACAGAGCAGGGGTGAGGAGCTGAGTCTGGCACCAGAGAGATGCAGCTCCGTTGCCATGCTGGGAAGAACAGGGTCACCTGCTGAAAACCCAGCTGGGATGCCAGGAGCAGGGCAGGAAGGAGAGAGAGTAACAGATAGCAGGGTGGGGAGATGCAAGAGGTAAGAGCACAGGGTGTAGGAGGAGGAACAAAGCACAACAGGGAGAACATGGAGGAGGGGCAGAAAAGGAGGAGACAGGTAAAGGAGACAGGGATCAGCATTACCTTCCCCAAGGCACTGGGAGCCACTGTTTAAGCATTGAAACTACCTGTAAGTAACTACAAAACCTCTGGCAGGGCATCCTCGGCCTTCTCTGCCTGTGCCTTCCCCTCTTTCCCCCTGGCAGACTTCCACCAGCTTCTCCCTCAGCCTTTCAATGTAAAAATACCAATGCTGCTGAGTGAGTTTTATGGGGGAAATAGCTTTCTGTGTTTATTTTTGGTTTCATATAAACACCAGAATGTTTCGTCCTCAATCTGCACTGGACTGAATGTTCAAAGCTGTTGTTTCTCTGCACCTCAGGTTTGTTTTGACAGGCAGATGAAGTTTCCAGAAGCCCTGAGCTTACCTGCAGCCTGCGAGGCATAAGGAAGTAAGGTGAGATAGACAGTAACAGCTCCAGCTGTTCCTCCCTTTCCACGGAATGTGGCACAGGAATCATGGGTCACTTCTCTCCCTGACAGGGAGCATGCATGGAGCAGGAACCTTCCTACCTCAGGAAACAGGAAGCATGAGAGTCAGTTTCTCAGTGGAAAATGTAGAGTAGTTTTTACCTTCCCATCTCTTCCTCTTAAGCTCTATATGGAGCAAGAAACTCACAAACTCCAGGCATCAGGAAGAAGAAAAAAAACCCAAACTAAACAATCCCACCCACAACCTAACCAGAACCAGCACATAGAATCATAGAATTGTAGAATCACCAGGTTAGAAAAGACCCACCAGGTCATCGAATCCAACGATTCCCACCAATCTCTAAACCATGCCCCTCAGTACCTCATCCACCCACACCTTAAACACCTCCAGGGAAGGTGAGTCAACCACCTCCCTGGGCAGCCTGTTCCAGTGCCTAATGACCCTTTCTGTGAAGAATTTTTTGGCTCATGAACCAAAAAACAAATGCCCTGTGTTGAGACTTTATATCAGATGAAGACCTCTGAAGCCCAGGTCAGTCACCTTCCCTCAGGTCCTGGTTAACAGAAGTCACAGCCTCAGAGCTTAAGCAGCAGCAGTTACTGCACCAAGTGGTTACCAGCACAAATCCCATGCAGCAAGCAGCCAGCAATTATAAACGTTTAACCTGAGTTCTTTTCACTTTCACCACTTAAATGCACATTAGAAATTTCATATCCGGGTTACCGTTAGAAACAAAATTCTTAACAAGTCAGACAGCGCAGGGTTAGGAATAGTGGAGAAGAGGTTGTACCTACAAGCTCAATGCATACCTATAAAAGGATGATGATGGTGACGTCCTTACCCTAGTGATCACACATCAATTCCACCCCCGGGCTGCAAATATGCAGGGACAGAATAACCACGTGCTGCCCAAGCCATTGGAAATCTGGCATTCTTGAAGAGTTCTATTTTTGTGACCTAAATTGTATCACTCTAAAATACTTCTAGCTACAATAATAAATCACACTAAGAATGCTCATCCCAAGAATGGGGCTTACCGAGTACATCACTAAGATAATCCCTCCTCAACAGGGAGATGTGGAATAGACGATCCATCAGCCCCTTCTGAGCTACAATGAATTACCCATCGTGCTTGTACAGTGATACTGGAAGTGACCCTCTAATATTGCACTTCCCCAAATCCATAAACTGTGCTAATTCTGCAGGGAAGGTGCCACAATCACTGCACTGACATGCAGTTACGTTTTTTGGGGTTTTTTTTGCATGCATTTCACCAGGTACATCAGTGGGTGCCAAATGAGCTAAGGTTGATTTGACTTTCCCCTGAAAGCAGAAAGATTGCCCTAAGGGAGCCAAAGCAATCTGCTGCAGTTGGGCAGCTGCACTGTGAGGACTAAGCCATACCTGCACATGGATTTCCAGACCAAACCTCATACAAAGGGTAGGATGGAGAGAAAGTTCTGGCTGAACAACAACAGCAGCCAGAAAGGGTGTTTCTGCACCCTGTTTGTGAGATGCACACAAGTTCTCACCAACTCCCTTGGAGCATCTCACCTTCTGGAAAGTGCACATCAGCAAAAATCTACCCCTGGAAAGTAACAAACATCCTCCTCTTCCTTCGGTACTCACTACGCAGTTGTGCTTACAATAACAGTCCACAAACTCTTCAAGGACACACTCAGCTGGTCCATAAGGATGGATGAAGTAGCTGGGCACCCATGTGTGCAGCCATCCTGCTCAGTGTTCCCCTGGCAAGGCTTGGGGCTCCTTGTCTCACAACTCCACAGAGTAGAGCATCTGCTGTTAGTCTGCCAACAACCACAGCAGGTTGTATGTGTAACCCAGTAAACTCCTTGCTTCAAACACTTGTCAATGTTTACAACCGTTTAACCAGGCGATTCCAAAAGGATAAAGCTGAATCCCATATCCAAAACATCCCTGAGTTTCAGAGGTAAAGGGCACCAAACCCTGGTAGCAGGCAAGCACACTCCTCTCTCGTGGGCAGAGTCAAACCTAAGGTCTATACACCCTTCTCTCTCCCACCTATCCCTCACCCTCAGATGCTTAGGGAATCAAATTAATGACATAGCTTTTTGTTCCTTCTCCTGTTTTTACTTCTACAAGAAATGCAGGTTCCTGATAGCGTTAAATGCTTCAGATAATGGGAACAAAAACAGCCTGCTCTGAAGGACAAACACTTTCCAGTGCCTCCACCCAAACAGGCCAGAAGCTTCACCCTGGCTCTGCACTTTCCTCTGCTTACATTCCATCTCTGCCTCTGTTTATCGGAGAGCTTGAGATCTTCCACAGCGCCTGAGTGATTTCCACTTTCCCCAACCCAACACAACTCACAATGAAACAGTGCAAGCTGACCTCTGCTGACTCTGAGTGAGTTTGCGTGGTCAGAGTTAAGGCTTGAATCCTTCCTCACACACACAAACATTTTCCGTCCTCTTTTATCAGGGTGTCTCCTCCACAGACTGCCTCCCATTACGGAGAGATCCTGGCCATCTCTTAGGCAAGCGTCAGGATTTATTTTTGCAGTAATAAGTCGAACAGGAATAGAGCTGCCCTTTCCAGCCAAGAGGAGACAGAGCAGCCTGTACCAAGCTGCAGGTATTTCAGATCCCTGAGAGAGAAAAGCCACATTTAGGAGGCACAGATTGCTGTCTCACAGCCACCTCCTTTTTAAAAAGAGAAGCTTGATGAAAGCTTTAGCAGATGGCACCCACCAAAATATTAAATAGAAAGAGACGCAGCATAGCAATGGAGCATAAATCTCTCGTGAACAGGGTGAATGAGATGTTCACATCACCTCTGCCATGGACAGGATGCTCAGTCAAGCATTGTTCCCAAATAACCTCTGCCTAGACTGGGGATGAGAGAGATAGTAATGTCACAGATACCCCAGTGGAAGTGCCCTTGCCTGCTGACAGGTTGGCGCTCACCTACCAGCAGTTTTACCAGCACCACAGAAACCTGCTCCAATGAGAACCACCTCATTAGCCAGCAAGCAAAAGGCTGGAAGGCAAACATGAGTTGTCCCCTTGCAATATCCTGTACCTGCCAGAAATCCTTAACCCAGAGCGAAGTATCCACGAGACCAGAACAGCTCTATGCTGCCAAACTGAGGCTAGTCAGCCCATGCAGAATGTCTTTGCCATGGAACTGTTTAGATGGGCAGGAGCTTGTTTTCTTTGGCCATAGTATTTCAGATTTCCTGGAAGAAGGAAAAGGCTTACGGGATGATATTGACAATCAAGTCACACCACTCCTCATCACTCATAGTGATCTTTTTAAGCTACGGGGCACTTTTAACACCAGCCTTGGAAGAAAAGGGGCTCAAAATTGCTTAGTTCTCTAGAGTTCGGCAAAACTGGGGCCCAGATTGGAGAGCAATCCTAATCAGTGTCCTGGTCAAACACAGCATTAAGTATTTCACCCCTGCCAGGCACCAGGGAGTTCACACAGCCCTCAAGGGCTGCAGCAAAGTTCTTCAAGGAGTCATCAACACATACAAGATTGAACTTGCCTGCAGAGCATCAAGGTGATGTGGAAGAGAACACCATGTGGGCTAAGAGAGCAATCCAAAGTCTGGTGTCTCAAAGTTGCGGTGGAGTGGCTTAAGTCTCATAGGCTTTTAACAACTTCTCAAATCATAGACTTTGGGGAAAGCAATCTTTAACATCTCTCTGCCAAAACTAGGACCTCCAAACATAGGTTTGAGCAAGGCCCTCAAGTCCCATTACACCGCTGTAACGATCCATTCACCTCAACTCTTCAGTTACAGCTCACGAAGCCGCTAGCAGGAGTCTTCCCTCTAATGTTTGCACGCAAATTAAAAAGATCATTGAATCCCAGATATACAAATTCCCAGTTCACCAATTCCTAAGCCCTACCAGCTTCACACTTCTTGCAGAAGCTGGAGTTTTGCATAGTTGCTTGCTGTGTTTTCAAAGACAGGGGAAGATGTTTGGCACCCTGAATTTCATTAAATGAGCAATGCCCTGGTTTCATTCTCTCTTTAACAGGAGTAAATGTGAAGCTTTGGAGTGCCCAAGTGGTATGCATAAAGCTTTACTTAGCCCCCTCCAAACCCAACAGTGCACTTTTGCTGCCTCTTCAGAGCAAGATGCTCATCAAGAGCTTGTCACTGTCCTGCAGGAACCACTGCTTTACTCAGTGCAAGGAACAGAGACAGGTCATGTCACCCAGCAGAGAGACTCCTGTCTCTCCTGGAGTGCGTCCAAAGGAGGTGAAAGGGCTGGAGAATTTTTATGAGGAGCAGCTGAGGGAACTGGGGTTGTTTAACCTAGAGAAAATGAGGCTGTGTGGAGACCGTATCACTGTCTGTGACTACCCGAGAAAAGGTTGTAGTGAGGTGGGTGTTTGTCTCTTCTCCCACGTGATAGACGACAGGACAAAAGGAAATAGCCTCAAGTTGCAACAGGGGAAGTTCAGTTTAGACATCAGGAAAAAATTCTTCAGCGAAAACGTTCTCACAGGCACTGGCAGAGGCTGCCCAGGGAGGTGGTGGAGTCCCCATCCCTGATGGTATTCAAAAGATGGGTAGTGCTTAGGGATATGGTTTAGTAGTGGAAAGGTACAGTTGGACTCAAAGGTCTTTTCCAAAATAGCAATTCCATGAGTCTGTGACTCTGTGAAAATGACTCCAAAAGAATGCCAGATACCAATTCAGGACAAAACATACTTTATTGTACTGTAATGTCAGAAGTACAAGAAAAGTACTGCAGAGAACCATGCTAATGGGGCCGTCTGGGGCGGTGAGGGACAGAAGTACAAGGTAACGGGGCACTACTGTACTCAGTGCAAACCGATTCATCTGAGGCACAAGTACACTATTGTTTAAGCAGCTTGATTCAAGCACAGCTCTGGTATGTGATCTACTGTTTTCTTTCTGCATGACACTTCTACGGTAAAGCTACTTTCACATGAAACAGGCAGTAGATTCAAGTCAGGGGTGTCCAAACTGCCACTTGGTAACCAAAAAAAAAAAATTTAAGAAAAACACTCTGCGCAGTCACCCTCCACATTTTAGTTTCAAATATGGAGCTGTGGCTAGTGAAGAAAAGTTATTCTGAACAGTAAGAGCACAGCCCTGTTTGGTTGGGTGCGGAGCTTTTCCCCCATTTTGTACATCTGTGGGTAACTTATTTTACGTTGACCACAATTTGCTTAGTAGGAAAAAAACCCCCACAAACTCATATTTGATAAGGAATTGTACATAGATCTAACATTCAAATAAATTTCAGCCCTTGAGATCTTAACTTATGGCTTAAGACACAATGAAAGTGTTTGGGCACCCTTGAGTTAAGTTAATGAAGAGCATTTTTGCTAACAAGGCAAGCAAAGCTCACTGGTTTAAACAGAGCTGACCTCTACAAGAAAGCAGGAATCCCAAGTCACTGACAGGTTCTGCTGCCCACAAAGAGAGAAATGTAACATCACAAGGAAAAGGTTCAACAAAGTTGAAAGATAAAGTTTTCAACACCAGAAGCAGCATTTGAAAACAAGCTGTTTAAGTTAATCTTTTCAAGAGATGCGGATTGCATAACTCTAGGCACAAACACATGCTGGCAATCTTCTCATTTTACACAGCAGCTGTGTTTAGCATAGGAAGTTCTGGGTTTAAAGAAAGCTACTTGAAGAAGAATTAAGATTTGCAATTCCCTGTCTACTTAATGAGATTAGTAGAGAAACGAAAAAAAAACCATTACTACTGAAACAGTAGTTTCTCTGAAGATCCCTATCATTACAAACACAGCTTGATTTGTAAGCAACGCAAGACTAAACAGACAACTTATTTTATATTATTACTATGCTTATAAGTTACATCCATTAAATAAAAAAAAAAAAAAAAAGCCAAGCGGTTTTGCCCTATTTCAAGAGTTTCCAATCAACACCAGTTTACATGGTGAACGGGACTTCACAAATAAACAAGGAATGGTGACAATCTCTGGGTCAAGAATGACAAGAAATAATGGGCTCTGTGCTACCAATCAACCTCAACAAGAATATGGCACATGGGCCAGCCCAAGCCGTACCAACACTGAACCTTTAGCACTCAGCACAAATCTGGATCTCTTCACTTCAGCTCGCAAATCAGGTGAAAAGACTGGGTAAAAAAAACCAACCCAAACCTAACTAAAAACTTAAGCCAAAACCTGGAATATACTTCTTAAAAAACATCGGTAGTTTTAAAATAACTTTATGCTGGCGTCAGTTTGTGCACACTAAAACTCATTGAATTTCTCTCTAACAGAAGACAAATCCCCCAAATATTTTCCTTTTAGCCCACTGCATCTGTAGGTACAACCTCAAATCTAACAGATGTAACTGCAAGAGAGAAAAAGTTACAGCATCTGCACAACATTCTTTCTACAAACAGCTGCTGGAGGGAAAGTAAAATATAAAAGGAATAAAGAAAGGAAGGTTCCATCTGAAATACTTTCACAATCTTTCCCACTCCGTAGTCCATGAATCCGACTCTGATGCTAAGGTGACAGTGTATGTAAGCAGATTTTTTTTTGTTGATTTTACTATTTTTGAGTTTCAATCAAAGAGAACCCAAGAAAAGGCTCAAGTCTCTTCAGGAATTGTCGGATGGAACATGCTCCTCAAATCCTTCACTCTCTCGGACCAACGCTCTTTCCAGGATAACACGGCCCTCCTTGTAGCGCTGGCTGTCTTCGGTGGCAAACTCATAGATCCAACCCAGTTTGCTGTTGCAGTTCTTGCAGCTCACGTCTCGAACCATGTGGCGCCCAGTGAGCATGACCCGATCCTGAACTTCGCTGTACTGCAGATTTACCACCTGGTACACACACAGGGGACAGGGAACAGAGAGGATTAATCTGCCAAGAGCAAAGGTTGGTAACCATGTGCGTGACTATCAACATTTTGAAAGCAAAGAGCCTGGGGCACTCCAGATGAACTGAAAACTACAACATGGTAAGTTGACGGCTCTTCAAAATCTCCTGCTTCAAAGATGTGCTCCACAGGGATGCAGAACCCTTACTGCTGAGCTGAGAGTCATGAAATGACATCATAAGATGTACAGGAGCACACAGCACTAAGTTCAACTTTGGGTGAGAAATTCCTGTTGAACAGCTTGTAAACTAACTGACATTAACCCACTTGTAAGATAGTCAGCTATTTCTAGCAACTGATGTGATTGCTTATTCACAGGAATCAGAACTGAAATATTGAGATTCTCCCTTAAAAATCTTGCGGTGCTTCTGAAACAATCAGCTAAGAAAGAGGAAAGCTCGGTGGCTGAGTGTGCAGGCATTAAATATTCACCCTCAGCAGTTTAAAACACACTTTTAAGTTGTTTGGGCAGCAACACCACAGAACCAGAATAATTCGTTGAGAAATTGATGTCAGAACTATATCCAACCAGCCAATGGGTGGTGTAGATTAATGGGTGCCAATAGGATTCTAAAAGATTATCTGCACTGCGTTCTCAGCTTTCCACCCCATTGTGCTAGCTCACCCTGCTCCTGCTGGGAGACTGTTGACAGCAGAGATGTAAAAATCAAACTTCTGGGATCAAACCCCACTATGTAACACAAGAAAAACGTGAACCCCAGGATCCAGGGCTGACCGGATAAGAAGGAAACCAGATGCACAGCTCTTCCATACAGACCAAGGCTTACATAGGAATACTAGAGATGGGATTCAGGATACCAGAAATCCCAAGGCCAAGAAGAGTTCAGTGAAGACTTCCCTGATGCCACCACCAAGTCTGCCAACGGCCAAATGGCTTTCAAGAAAAATCCCAACCCCAAACACTCCACTAGGAACTTGGGGAGAAAGCAAAGGCTGATTGCTGTCTTTCACAAAGGCTAGTGGGCAAGTCTATATGGGAGGTTAATACATAATGCCACAATTCACTCAGAGTTATGGCTTTCATATTTCAATCTGCTAAATTAAATAAAATTTGATCAATTAAAAAAAATATTAAATTAAACCAGAGTATTATTGCCTATAAAAGAGATTGTGGTTACGTACAGCTGCCAAAAGACTGTTAGCACAAGTGCACTTCAGAAATGAAACAGAATATTATCTAGACTACTGAGTGGAAGTGCAAATGTCTTTGAAATTCTTTGATAGACACAAGATACATTCACAGTGAATGTGAGGTTCATATTACAGAAGTTTCCAGAGTTAAAACTCCATGTGTTTTGGCATGATGCCTCTATACACATCATCTCCTTTATAGTCTTTTAGAATTGCAGATAAACCAATTCGGATAGCTTGCCATCAATAGTAAATGCCTACTTTGACCTCAAAGACAGTTGAACAGAACAAAATAATGGCTAAAATAATAATTACACAACACTTTAACCATGAAGTCTTTTAGTTTTGATGACAGATCCATATCCCACAGTCTCATCTTTCAAAAGCAAATGCTGGTATCACCTTGGCTTCTTACCAACCTTGTTAAAAAGAAAGGCCCTTCCAGTGGCTCCTGTGAAACGCGTGGAGATGAGCTCAGAGCGGTTGGTCAGAATCGTGTCGCAGTTTGCACAGGAAAAGAGGCGAGTGCCACCAATATGATCCAGGAAAATTCTTCCCATGTTGAGAACGTACAGAAGTTTATACTCAAGACCTGAAAGTAAAACGAAAGATCAGGTACATGTAAAAAACATACTCCAGAAAAAAAAATAAACCCCCTATATATCAGGCAGAAAGTTCTGCAAACCCTCTCAGCTAATGATTCCCTTTCCTCTTTGATCCAACACTGGAATCCCATTCCACCTTATTCCAAACGACTCGCTCATCTTAGTCAGCACTGGCAATAAAGCACTGAGAATGACACTGAGTCACCAAGACAATTACAGTTCAATTTTCCCAAGTCATCCCCCTTTTCAAAATACATATTTTCTCACCTCCCTCAGCTCTGCGCAATTTTTGACATGCAACCACACATCACCATCCAGGATGCTTCAGGCCTCTCATACAGCAGACTGGGCTACTGGATTTGACTCAACCCTTACTGGCTTCATACACATGACACAGGAAAGGTTCAGATGCTATTTCACACAAACAACAACCCATCCAGTCTGCACCAGACAGTTTTGATATAGAAACGCTTAAAGCTCTCTAACCTGAATATAAAACACTGTGCTTTTCACCCCAGCTATTTCCAAAGCATCATCACTGAAATACCTGAACAACTCCAATGAGGAGGAGAAAGGAGCTTAGGAAGTTTGTATCAGCAGATCTGCAGTACCCAATAAGTACACCTCTCACTACTTGGGAAAACTAAAGTATCCCAACACCTTTATACAAATGAACACAAATTACTCACAGTTAAATCGCGAGAAGGCACAGCACATACCAGAGAATTGAAAGCTTACATCATGAAGGATGAGGTAACATGACAAAGGCATTGAATAATGATGTTATTACCATCTCAACTGCAGAGTTTTTATGACTAACCACCTATAGTTAAACAAGTTAAGCATATCTCCATTTACAGTTCAGGTGTGGAGTCAAGGGAAAGCATTGTCTCTGCCTGTGTCATGCACAACAACGAACAGTCAACCTGACACACAGTCAACCTGACACACCACAGCATCGAAGTTGTGTGGGTTTTACTTCTCAAAGCAGGAGACAGTGTACTGCTTATAGAGAAATTAATCAAACTTTCATCAAGCTGAATATTCCATGTCAAACGCCTTTAAGAAGTGCAAATACCTAGATTAAATCCATTTCAAGTTTCAGGAGATCAGCTTCTTAAAGCTTACGCTGACGTGCACAAAGCAAACGGACTAAACCACAAAATCTTAAATACCATTCTTACATGTACACATCATAAGTCAGTGACAGTTTTTTTTTTCAATTGCTTTATTTCACTGTGTTTTCTTACAATATGTGGCAACAAAAATAGTTCCTGTATTGAACAGAGTGATTGAGTACAAGTTCCGTATACTCAAAATCACCATTAGACTTCTACATCTCATCCAAAGGATAAATAAAAAAAAAAAAAATCAAAGCACAGGAATAACTTCTTCTGTAAAGGTGATATGGTACACATTTCCCTTCTTGAAAGGAAAAACAAAACAGGCCTCGAGTTTGACAGTCACATTTCCAAGCCTTAACTGATCATAGGGGTATGACACCTTATGACTGCCCTCAACACATAGGAAGCATTTTCCTCCAGTTTCCCTAAGCATCAGGCATTTCTAACATGCTTTCATATTTCCTAGCAAGAGAGCAACAGGAAAAAAATCAAAATATGAACAGTGAGAGCATGAAGGAAAATCAGCAGACAATGAGCGTGACTAAAGAGGTATCAGTCAAAGTCTCCAAGCAGCAGAAACCACAAACACAAGCAACAGAAGCAATTGTGACAGAAATGCCCATAAGGCACTAGCTGATCCCCATATGCCAACCTTACTAATTTTGGTTAATGTTATTTTTGTATTGATTTATTGTAGACTAAAAACAATTCACCAATCATAAGTCATTGCAAGCACAGAATCAACATCCAAAGGGGTATTTCTTTCAGGGTAAACAAAGTGCTTACCCAATCAGTATTTTTAGAAGCAAATACAATCTAGCTCCAAACCGTTCCTCTCTCTTACCAGGAGTGACACAAACAGGAAGCCTGGTCAGTGACAAGAGTAGATCCACTACACAGGCCAGCCTCACAAAGCAGGCCATGTTGAAAAAGGTGCATCTGAACCCTTCCAATGCAAACATGTCACCTATCCAAAACCATAATTCATATCACTGCACCCAGAAGTGCTGTAATCCAAAGCCACTAAAACCAAAACGTCCATGCTGCAGAAAGTGTGAGCACAGTAATCGTTTCAACTAAAAGAGGAAAGGTTTAAACTAGATATTGGCAAGAATTTTTTTTGTTGAGGGTGGTGAGGCCCTGGCACAGGCTGCCCAGAGAAGTCACAGCTGCCCCATCCCTGGAAAGATTCAAGGCCAGGCTGGATGGGGCTTTGAAGAACTTGATCCAGTGGAAGGTGTCCCCATTCATAACAGAGGGGTTGGACTGGATGGGCTTCATGGTCCCTTTCAACTCAAACCATTCTGTGACTCTGCAAAGCACAATATCATAAACAACTTCTCCAGAATACAGCCCATAAGAAAACAGGTATTCTTAAAATAAACACCTACACATCTAAAAACGTGGAAAATGGAATTCCACAAGCCACATTGTAACAGTCAGCATGCTCTAGGGCTTGAGTGTGTTTTTCTAAGAAACTGCCCAAATAGTGTGTTCCTACCAGAATGTCAAACATTCAAAACAGCCCCTGCACTGATCTGCCCCAGCAGACGGCAGTCAGACAACAGCCTCCTGCTGTCACCATCTCAGGCTTTGACTGGGGTTTCAACGAACTGGAAAAGTCCAGCTGAGGGGTTATGAAACCAGCTACCTTACAGCAGCCCTTATATCGCTGCTTACTGCAGTAACAAGTAGGAGAACACTTACAAACTGACTGCTAGTAAGGTAGCCTTCAACTGCCCCCTTTGGTCACGAATCTAAACCAGCTAATAGGAACTTCTACTTTTTCTCCTCGTATAAGGCATGAGAAATTAATTTCAACTTGGAATCGTTACACATTCTTCCCTCCCTTTCCTTCCCCCCTGCAAGCTACACAGATCAACTTGGGAGGTACTAGCTGTGGTTAAGGACCATTTTCTCCTTATGTAAGGATTCTGAATCCTGGAGGCTATACTCATTGTGCACCGGGGAAAAAAAAAAAAAGAGTGAAAAAAAGCAATTCCCATCACTCTCTGGCTCACACTCCTCACATATAGAAGTGGTGTGCACAAAGTAACCCAAAGGAACTGTGTAACTTTTTTTTCCTATAGTTTTCACTTCCCATGTGAAAGGCGTGGGCGTCTATTTACGTTCACAGATGCATAAATGATCTGAAAAAAGCCACTTATAGGCAGCTTTCATAGGAAGTGGGAGGGCTCTCTGAAATGAGGAGAAGCCAAAGAATTGTGAAACATTAAGGCATATCTAAAGCTTAAGATGCTCGGACCAGGGAGAGGAAAACGCAAGAAGCGCACTTACCCACTTCTCATTCACTTCAACACAGTGAAAATAATTTTCCAAGGTTGAGGACCAGTCAGCTTCCCTGCTGCTATTCACAGCCCCGGAAAGGGACACTACCCTGTCATACTGGTCCCATCATGCTGCTAGCAGAATTTTCAGAAGCAGTGAACAGGAATCTTCATTACTGACAAAACCAAATACTGAAGAAAGAACAAGAGATTTTTTTTTTTTTTGCCCATGACTTCATCTTTAAAGTCAGCTACACATTCTTTGGTGGGTATGTGTCAGTGACAAAGCCCTAATGACCCTGATCTCATGCAAACTACTGAACAAAAATCATAAGATTAAATTAATGGCTGCGTTTTAAAAAGGCAGACTTATTTACCTTCACTAGTGGAAAATAAGTATCTACTACTTGGCAAACTTTTACAGTTCAGAAAAAAAGGCACTTGTGTAAACTGAGAGACGGTACTGCTGTGCCATCAGTTAGCACCCTGACTACCACTACAACTCGCTTTCTCCAGAGGACCTGCAGCAGAATAGAGTTTGTTCATATTACCTAGCTAAGACAGCTTGCCAAGAGCACGGTATTTTGACAGCACAAACCTTGATACAACCTCTCAGTCATACTATGAACCATTTCCTGTCTGCATGCTTCTCTCTGGAAAAACAAGAAAAGCAAGCTCTGTGGCTGGGCTGTACTGTGCAATCCCAAAGCGGCTGTGCCTCAAATGTCCACGTCTCTTTCAGTGTTCACTGGGGCCACTCTGAGCAGTAACTGCCAAAGCACTGACTTTAAAAAGCTAAAACCTCATCATTCTGGAGCTGAATCCACTGGAAGCACTGCTTGGTTCGCATCTGTATCACCCACATCTACCTACCTTCAGAAGCAATAATGAAAAAAGTAACACAAAGAATAATTTATTAAATTCTTTAAAGTCCCAGAGTGCATCTCTTGAAGACAGAAGGCCATCAATGACTGGAAGAGCCAGCAGGCACCTTCTATATACACACTGGTCTGTGGATGTTCCAAGAGCCTCAGCACCATCTACTGCATCTCAGACCTACAACAGAAAACAGCTGCCGGTTAAAGGATAAAACATTCTGACAGCCTCCCTCTTGCCATTTCCCCAACTAAAAGCATTTTCTGTTTTACGAGGAGCCAACAAGCGCTCTCCCCGCCTTGAAAAAGGGCTGTGCACTCCCCTCAGGACAATAAGACATTCTCAAGATGTACTTACTCTGGAACCATGCTTGAACTTCATCTTCACACCTCAGGAACTGGGCGTAAGCTTCCTCTTGTCACATCAGAGATGGAGAAAAGAGGAAAAAGAACACTTAGCACAGCTACACAAGGCCACTTGTGAAAGAATCACTGGCTAAGCAAAATAAAACAGAACCTGCTCCTTACCTTCCTGGGTTTCCACTGTTCACAGGTTTCAGCTGCTCTGGAAACACACAAACAGTCAGACTCTTCGGAGGTTTGAGATTCAGCCACCTCTCGCTGACTTCTGTGGCTGCTGCAGCAAGCAGGGCGCAGCCTCTGCCTGCTTCGTTCATTATCAGAGAGCACCACATGCAGCCAAGCGCGAAGGCAGACGATGAGCGGGAGAAGTGCTATCTGTGCTCCCCGGAGCCATCCGGCTTCAGCAGTCAGCTGCACACGGCAGGACAGCTGGACGATGGAGGAGGCTCTGGCACAGGAATGGCAGCTGCGTCCGACACACTGCAAGATACCTGCTGGAAACCTTGCAGGACAGAACCACAGGTGTGCCACTGACGCCAGGGTAAAGGCCTATTTCCAGGCAGGGTGAAAGCTTCATGTTGGGATGTTCATATTTCAATATGTTAACCTCCACTATGGTGGAGTCTGCAAGCTCTAACACAGGGTGGTCTGGAATTTGCAGAGAGCAGAGCCATACAGCTGGGTGGTGGTTTCCACCACCAGCCCCACATCTCAGCACCCCCACAGTAACTTACACCCTCACAACACTCTGCTAGAGAACACATAAAAGTACTAGTCTACAAACAGTGTCAGACTCAGATTAATTTTTTTTTCCCACTATGACATAAGGAGTCCAAAAGCAGCAATTATTCCTGTTTCCTCATTTCTCTTCCCTTCTGGTCTCCTCTTTCCCTTCCCTAAGACAGGAAAGGGATCACCTTTTCCACGCTTAATTCCTCAGCTGTTCTTAAGAGAGCTTTATTTCCTGATTTGTGATAAACTTATTCTTACACTAATGATGTAGGTAAGACAACTTTTGCCTATTAATCCATTCTGCAACTTTCAGAAAGCTGAACTTATTCAGATTTTCTGTTTTCCTCACTTTAGTGCTGAAGCAATGCAAATCTACATCTGAAGATGCCAGTGTCATAAAAAAATAAAATTCAAAGAAACAAATTTTAAGGAAATGGTGGCACTGGAACAGGTTGCCCAGGGACGGTGTTGAATCACCTTCCCTGGAGGTGTTTAAGGCATGGGTGGACGTGGCACTGAGGGACATGGTTTAGTGTTTGATAGGAATGGTTGGACTCAATGATCCGGTGGGTCTCTTCCAACCTGGTTGTTCTATGGTTCTATGATTCTACATCAGAACAACTGGCAGTGAAGGTGCTACTGTGCTTAGTGCACCTCACTGAGACATTTTTACATGAACTAGGAAACAAGTTCATAATGCAGGTAAAAGCTTTAAAATGAAAGATGGTTTTGCTACCAAACATTGACATTGAGCAGGCATTTCCTAAGCACATTTAACAAGTATTTCCAAGTTATACCTTGCTTAAGGGAATTACGTATTTCCGCAAGAGCTGCGCAACTCAGATTTCAACATAGGTCAAATGATAGTAAACAAACATGCACGAACGACCGTGCTGGGACAGCCCTGATGATGACTACCAACAGAGGGAATGCTCTCTCTCTTTCTCTCCCTCTATACGTACACATTTGTATGCACGGGTACAACTCTCAGTCTGTCAGACAACAAGGAACGAATCTCATTGGCTTTTGTCAGCTAGTGGGTTTTGAAGTTCCTTTTCACAGAATCACAGAACAACCAAGTTGGAAGGGACCCATTGGATCTTCTAGACCAACCATTCCTATCAAACACTAAACCAAGTCCCTCAATACCTCATCCACCCATCCCTTAAACACCTCCAGGGAAGGTGACTCAACCACCTCCCTGGGCAGCCTATTCCAATGCACAATGACCCTCTGTGGGAAAAAACTCCTCCTAATCTCCAGCCTAAATCTCCCCTGGCAGAGCTTGAGGCCATTCCCTCTTGTCCTGTCCCCTGGCACTTGGGAGAAGAGCCCAGCTCCCTCCTCTCTACAACCTCCTTTCAGGTAGTTGTAGAGAGTAATGAGGTCTCCTCTCAGCCTCCTCTTCTCCAGGCTAAACAACCCCAGCTCTCTCAGCCGCTCCTGTCCTCACACACTTGGTAGTTACCACCTATCGTTACAGAATCACAGAATCATAGAATCACCAGGTTTGAAGAGACCCACCGGATCATCAAGTCCAACCATTCCTATCAAACACTAAACCATGTTATGATTAAAACCCCTCTAATAAACAATTAGTTCTGCATCGAGTACTTCAGCGGCTACGGAAGTGAAAGTAACAGATGACAGACACCCCCAAATAATATTTCTGAACACTAGAAAAAGAAAGTAACAACTAAAAAGGCGCAGCTGTTTGTCACAGACACTGCTTGTCAAAAAATCAGCTGTCCCGGATGAACCTGTACTTAAAAGGACTATATACAGTTGTTACACAGTTATACATAGATATATATATATATACACACACTTATATCTCCTCCCCTGGCGGAGACTGAGCCTCTCGTCCTGTCCCCTGTCACTTGGGAGAAGAGGTCAGCTCCCTCCTCTCCACAACCTCCTTTCAGGTAGTTATAGAGAGCAATGAGGTCTCCCCTCAGCCTCTTCCATGACAGGAGCTTCCTCCGCCCCCCCCCACCCCCGCCCTGCGCGCGCCCTCGGCCCCGCGCGCGGGGGCGCGCGGGGCCGAGGGCGCGCGCAGGGCTGGGAGGGGGCGGGGGGGGGGCGCGCGCACCGTCAACCGTCGGCGCCGCCTGAGGCGCAGGCGCCCGACGACAACAAACAAACGTCGACGGACCAGCTGACCGGAGGGCCCCGCCGCTCCACATCCCGCTCCCGGGCGGGACACGGGGCCTTCGCCACCCCACACCTTGCGCGGGACGCGGAGGAGCTGCCGCGGCGGCGGCGGCGGCGAGCTCGGTGTCTGGGCCGCGGGGGAAGCGCGGTGCGAGGCGCTGGCGCTTTGTGCCCTCCCCCTCCCCACACACACACACACCCTATCACCACCATCTCACGCCGCTGGCGCTCGCCCCGCACGGTTACCTGGCGCAGGGCGACAGCAGCGGTGGCGGCGGCGGCTCCGTGCCCGGTGTCTATCCCCCTGGCCCTGCGCAGCCCCAACGCTCCGGCTCGGCGGCCCCGCCTCGCGCTGATCGGCGCCGCCGCGGCCCCTAAGCCACGCCCACTACGCGCCCGCAACCAATCAGCGTCGCCTCTGCGAGTTGGCCACTCCCACATACCCGCCCCGAGCACTCAGCGCTGTTGTGGTCACGCCCCTGCTGCGTCTCGCACCAATCAACGTCGCCGCTGCAGTCAGGCCACGCCCACCTCCCCCTCTCCGCCAGCTGGCCGAGCCCTGGCCACGCCCCCACGGCGCTGTGATCCCGCCCCCGCAGTGCCGACAGCCAATCACCGTAGCCTCAGCAGTTAGGCCACGCCTAGCAACCCGCGCCACGACCCCGCGGCACCGCATCCCAATCAGCCCGAGCTTGGCCACGCCCCTCCGTGAAGCTGACCAATCCGCGCCGCGTTGGCCACGCCTCCGTCCCTGTTGGAGCCAATCAACGCCGCCTTGGTCACGCCCCCTCCATGCCCCTCTCTATAAGGAGGATATTGAGGGGCTGGAGTGGGAGTAGGGAAGGGCAGCGAAGCTGGAGAGGGGGTAGAGGAACACGGGGCCTTTAGAAAAGGAGGGTGAGGGGAGACCTCATTGCTCTCTACAACTGCCTGAAAGGAGGTTGTTGTAAAGTGGGTGCTGGCCTCTTCTCCCGTGTGATGAGAGGAAATGGCCTCAAGTTGCTCCAGGGGAGGTTCAGATTAGGCAGCAGGAGAAATTCCCTCACAGAAAGGGCTCTTGGGCAGTGGAACAGGCTGCTCAGGCAGGTGGCTGGGTCCCCATCCCTGGAGGGGTTTAAAAGACACGTAGAGGAGGTGCTCAGGGACATGGTGTAATTGTTGGCAGGTACAGTTGGACTCGGTGATCTCAAAGGTCTTTTCCAACCACATGATTCTGTGAAAAGCACGCGTTAGCTTTCAGAATATCCAGTACAATTACATCATTAAAGGCACTGCCTTTCACAATCCACAGTTCATTCCATTAGATGGTCTTCAAATCCTCCCACAACAATCACACTCCTTTCAAATACATCTGCCTTTTTTTTTTTTTTATTAGCTGTAAGTTTTACCAGGATGCAGGGTAGAAATCTCATCACTTTCTCCTAATTTTCGTCATTTTCATTGTGACACAATTCTGTGATGCTGAAGCCCAAGTCGATAGAGGTGAAACATGAGAGAAGAAAGAGGTAAAGTGTTTGTGGCCCTTCTTGGCTGTTGGTTGCAAGTGTTATCAGTTCCCTGCCAGTCAGTGCTCATACACAGATTGTATCCTTGGCAAATTGATAGTGGTCTTGGCAAAAAACAATGAAAAAATATCCTTTTGAGTTGTTGGTTATGAAAAAGAAAATGGAAAATGTGTGAAGGGGTTGTTTTTTCCTTCTATTGGAACCAGCCGTGCCATTTTAAGGATTTTCATTCCAATAATAGAATATCTACGTCAGATGAAGTGTATTTTTTGTGTACAGTGACTCCTGTGTTCTCTGTGTGGTATCACCAAAGAAGCTGCAGGCACTGTAGGAAGGAATGAATTGGCAAAGGGACATCCCTGTGAATGTATGGCCAGCAGCATATCCTCATGCCCAGCTGTATTTCAGCTTCTTGCATGGATTCCTGTGCTGTAACTGGATAGAGGAGCACACAACTGCTTGCGTGAGGGTAGACAGTCAGTGATGGGCCAATATCAATATGTCAAGAACTGCTGTTTGCTTAGGGCAGACCTCCAAAACATCACATCTTGTCAGTGTTGTCAGCTCTGACCTCATCCTGCACAGAGCTAAGCATAGAGATTTCATAGAATCATAGAATCAACAGGTTGGAAAAGACCCACTGGATCATCGAGTCCAACCAGTCCTATCAAACACTAAACCATGTCCCTCAGGACCTTGTCCACCTGTTCCTTAAACACCTCCAGGGAAGGTGAATCAACCACCTCCCTGGGCAGCCTGTTCCAGGGCCCAATGACCCTCTCTGTGAAAAATTTTTTCCTAATGTCCAACCTAAACCTCCCTTGGCAGAGCTTGAGGCCATTCCCTCTTGTCCTGTCCCCTGTCACTTGGGAGAAGAGCCCAGCTCCCTCCTCTCTACAACCTCCTTTCAGGTAGTTGTAGAGAGCAATGAGGTCTCCCCTCAGCCTCCTCTTCTCCAGGCTAAACACCCCCAGCTCTGTCAGCCGTCCCTCATGGGACCTGTTCTCCAACCCCTTCACCAGCTTTGTTGCTCTTCTCTGGACTCACTCCAGAGCCTCAACATCCTTCTTGTGCTGAGGGGCCCAGGTCAGGTCTCATGGACCTGATAAAAAATAAAGCTTTTGATGATGCAGAGGAATTGGGAAGTGGCAGAGCAGCCTGTCTGACAGCAGTCACCTCAGTTATTGCATGGGGACAACTGAAATTTAAAGAATATTAGAAGGAATCCAGAAGCACCATGCCTGGGGTTCCATTTTCCACCAGCAAATGGAGGAAATAACTGTTCTAACATGGCCTGTTTTTTGACAGATTGACCTGATCTGCAGTTACACCTCAGTGAGTAACTGTGAGCTCTATCCCTGGTGGATCTGCTCAGTGTCATCATAGGAGCTCTATGAAGGTCTACGCCTTAATCATCTTTGCAAAGCCAAAACAAGAGGACAAAGAGAGACAAAGCAATGGGTGTCAGTGCCTGGGTCTTATCCAGGAACCTGTGACCTGCATCCATATATCCCTGGGTGAGTCAGACAGTTCTTTTTGGCTCATTTTCCCTCTGTAAGTGGGGAGCACGATGCTACCTGCCTTACTGGGGGGCTGTGTGTTTGTCTGAGCACTGTTCTCCAGCCCAAGCCTGTGGAGGGGACGTGTCTATTAAATCCCCAACAACAGGAAGGGTGGCTGGACCAGTCAGAAAGAGAGCAAACTGACCATGAGACAAGCAGAGACTGGATTACCCTGTTCTTGACAGATGGTGCCAGGCACTGATGTGTTTATTTCCCTCACCAAAGAGCTTAGTGGAGGGGGGACAGAGCGGATGAGGCAGGAACATGTATTGGAACGCAGCAGTACACTGTTGCAGCTCCACTGACAACCACCAAACGTGCCAAGAGCCATTCCCAATCCGGTTGTAAGGGGCATGCTTCATATCAGCTACAGGAACAGCAACATCGTGCCACATGATGCTTTTAAATTTTAAAGGAGCCTGAAAACACTCATTAATCCTCATCTGACATAGGGAAATGCAGTACAGTCAGCAGTTTCTTCCTTTACTTCTCATCCTTTACTTCAGGATTTGGGAAGACCTTGAGTCTTTTCTTTTCTATAGCTGGTTTGTATCACAAGAGCTCGCAAGAGGTCAAATGACTCTGGAGGAGCGGGTCCTCTGTGCAGCACTGCTGAGCAGAAAGGACTGTCAGAGAATCACAGAATGACCCGATTTGGAAGGGACTCTAAAGGATCATCAAGTCCAACTCCTGTTCCTGCACAGGGCAACCACAATATTCGCACTGACGCCATTGTCCAAATGTTCCTTGAATATTGGCACACTTGGTCCTGTGCCTGCTTCTTAGGGAAGCCTTTTCCAGTGCTCCACCACCTTCTCATGAAGAACCTTTTCCTAATTTCCAACCTAAATCTCCTCTGCCCCCCAGTCTGGGACTTAGTGAACCAGAGAAGGGAGATGCCTGCACCCAAGAGCCTCAGTAGTGCTTGCCTTCAATGTTTTCATAACTAAATCAATTGCCCAGAGCTGTGAGCCACAGAAAGTGCTTCAGAGAAATTAGGTAACTGAGGAATTAATCACAGTCTCAGGAAGAATTCTGCAGTGAAACTTGGGCACCAAAATTTTGATTTTATTAAAGCCTCTGACAAACCTTCAGTGGCTTCAGCGGAACCAGGGTACCTCCCATGGAATTAGTGTCAGGGCTTGAGGAGCTGCTTTTGTAGGTCTCTTTATAAAGAGAAAATGTTATAGCTCAGTGTTTGTTTGTTTGTTTTTCTCCTACTCAGTCTCCAGAACAACTGTTAACTTTCCAGTACACCTGCAGATTCCTGCGTGTCAAAGCTGACCCTACTAAACCAGGGGTGCCTGAGGTGGGACAGTGATCTAGCTGGAGTTTCCACTGCTGTTTCTCCCATGCCTAAGATTTCTGGCAGCAGAGAGGAGGCAGCTGTAGTACAGACCTAGACTTAGGGACTGTGATCAATCTGAGTGGCAGCTGGACTCAGATACACCCCCTACACCTTCTCAGCTTTGCCTCACATCAAAGGGTGGGTTCCTTCCACTTGCCGCTCCTGGTTTTTTTTACTGTGGCTATGGATGGCCTGTGTATTTCAGTGGAGATAGTACCACCCACAGCTTTCATTCTCATAAAGTAAACCTACTGACATGGAAAAAACATGCTAATTATCTTTCCTTTTCCCTCACAAGCTGACACCTGTTGCTTTTGTCTTACCTAAAAGCTGACATGGGCACAAGTGTTGTTTACAGACAGGTTTTCAGATGATTGTGTTTTGCCAGGGGGAATTATCTATGTGGTTAACCTCAGCATCTGAAGATGCCAGGTTGAGGACGAAGAGGTCCCTCCATGCCCTCTGCTTAATGGCAGAGCAGGTTTCATTACCCTGTCACCAGGGTAATGAATGTGGCTGTTGGCCACATTTTAGAAGTGTTAAAGTGCAAAACTCCAATGCACTCATGAGCCATTTCAAAGAAGGAACCTAATGTCCAGAGGGGGACTCAGAAATTTTGTGCTATTATTAAGGTGTCAGGAACGGAAACAGTAGGCAGACCTGATGCCAGGGAATCTGTAACACTCTTCTGCAGCAGCAAAGAGTCATAATTACAAACAGCACAGCTCAGGGAGGCTGACAGAGGGACACAAATCACCCTGCAGACAGTCGCTGCTGCAGTGAGCAGGACTCTCTGCCTTTCCCTAGCAAAGAAAGCAAGGTTACCAAGTAGGATAGTGGCATTGCAAATGTTAAAATGAGACAGGAATATTGCAGGGGTTTTGCGTTACTAACCCTTCTTTTTTCAGTCTTCTGCAGTGAAGGGCAATTACTGCAGTCAGCTATGTGCCTGTGCTTTCCTCTGCTGCTGTCTCACGGTTTCTGTACAGTGGTAGTGCTCTCATCTTTTGCTTGGGGGAGATCTTATTGGGTGTCCAGCACAGGGATGACAACAACCATCTGATTACGCAACTTCTTCGCTCAGAGCCTTGGTGTGACACATGTCTGTGGGCGACGATGCGAGATGGCGTGTTCCACTGACCTAGCTGAACAGGGCAGGTGGTGACCCAGCTGCCAGCGCCCCTGTATTTCACTGTAGGTGATTTCACGTGAGCCTGCATCCTCAGCGGAGGAGGTAAAGCTGGAACCATTCATTTGGCACAGAAAAGCATCGCAACAGCTGCCTGCCAGGAGAGGGGAGAAGCATTTTGGGGGAGAACAGCTTCTCCAGCGCACATGGACTTGATCAAACAGTCTGGGCTGCCTCTATTGTTTGTGAGCACGCTGAGAACAAAGATAGATTGGGCTAGAAAGGGCCCCACACAGAGACATTCAGAGCATGTACAGAACAGGACACTTGAATGGTGACACTGGATCACCAGTTTTTGTTATAATCAGAGGAATCTGCTAGTTTGGGATTATATGTACACACACACACACCTGGGGCCCAGATGAATTCCCATAGCTGTTTCTTTCCAGTTGCACTTACCGAGAGATGGAAGTGTTTCATTACAATTGTCACTTTACAGATGTGAGGGTGAGGAAAAATCTTTGTAGCACTATTACTCTTTCACTGGCCATTCCCAGACCTCTGGGTGGGGTTTCCCAGCTACGCTGTCCAGCTTTGAAAGGGATTTGGGATTGCTATCAGTCTTCTAACAAACCACCTTCTGCTCAAAATACACACTGTCAGGTGTCCAAGATGAGCCTGTGTACAGGGACAAAGATGGCGCCGCTCCAGGCTTACTGCTCTCTTTGTTCATAGATTTCTACCCAAAGGCAGCTGCCAAAAGTGCTGAGCCCTGAGGAAGCAGAATGCTAAAGGGAAGAAACAAATGGCCTACATAAAAAAGGGAGATGGTGATACCGAAAATGCCAGTAAAAAAACTGTCTAAGATTCATTTTAGAAAGCAGGCAGCCTTTATCGGGCCTGGGTTTCATGAGGGAGTGACCTCCATCAATCATGTGCAATGAGACAGAAGCTGGTTACAGAATATATTTCCCACTTACATGCATAAATATACATTTTCCCAAGAAACCTTATGCATATTCTACTTCTTTCCAAGTTCTAATTTTAATGTTATTATGAACTTGACAGCCATCAAAACTCTTGCTAATTTGGAGCTATGGAGCCAGGTCTCTGCTTGACCTTGTATTTGGAATAAGGAAAGGCTGCAACAGTGGTGATTGCAGAAGAAGAGACATCTGTTCAGCACAGATCACACTGAAGACAAGACGTTCTTACCTCCAGAGAATGAACAGTGTCTGGAAAAACACTGTTTGAAAGAAAGCATGCTATCAGAGGGACATTCTGTCTAACTTTCAAAAAAATACAATTGCTCAGATGAAACTTAATTCTATTTTCAGTTTCTGTAATAGTAACCACTTCGTCTATCAACAGGATACGGAAGGGAAGAGGACATGGAAACCTACCCAATAAGTAAACTAATCTATACCCCTGAAACAGTGGAGGAGAGGCTTGTTTTGTGATCTTCATGACAACTTACTGATACTTGATTGTAGTCAAACACTCCTGTGAGGCCAGAGTGCATGTAAGACCAGGGGGAGAGACGTGTTCCCATGTTTAAAAGCAGGCTCCAGGATGGAAAAACCTTGAGGAGGCAGACCTCAAATCTGCTTTTTGTCCAGCAGGATAACAGGTATGTGGCACCACCTCCTTAAGGGCACAGTGTGTTTCAACAAGTGAAGCTTGTGAGAGGAGCCTGCATCTGGTGAAAGAGAAAATGCCTTGCTCCCTTCTACAAGTGCTTTAGAGATCTGAGTGGGCTGCTGGCTCAGAGCAGCTGTACAGCTGAATAAATAGTAACGTACTTGCCTCTGGGACAAACCAGGAAAGATGATGTGTGCTTCCTTCTAGGGCATTCCTGAGACCGTCACAGAAGTGAAAAAGGATTTGTTTCCTTCCCACATATTAACAAAAAGCTGGAAGTTATCTGCAGGTCTTGCATCTGAGCGTATCGTGATGAGACTTTGTCCTGCACAGCATCACAAAGATTTTGAATTGCATTGCTAAGCTGGGTAAGCAGTGCAATCCTTGCTGCAGAGAGTATAAGAGAAGCAAAGCAAGTTATGTGGAACCCCTTGTCCTGCCACAGGGGGAATGGCAGGACTAGGCCAGAGTGCTAGGAAAAGAGTCTTCCGTTTGTTGTGCTCTGCAGGCTCCAGTTTGGCTGGGAGCCCAGGGGAAGGGTGCTTGGAGGCTTCATGTGGGCAGTTGTGAGAGTTCTGCTTGCAAGGGATTTGTTTGGTGGGGTAGCCTGAGTCACTCATAAGCCAGTCAAATAGGTGAAAACAAAAAGAGTAGCAGCACTACAGTTTGAGCTCAGATGGGCTCAGAGAACTCTAAACTGCACACAGGTAAGCAACCCACAGTACACCTAATCCAATTCTCCTGCTTCACTAGGACTGCACATCCAGATTGCTCTCACTTGACATGGGCGAGCAAGCTTTCTTCCTAGATCTGCAGGACATGACATCTGCAGTAGTCACAGCTTGGCACAGGAGCCAAACACCCAGCAGAACGTGGGTGGAGGGCATAGCAGATCCTGGAAGAGGAGGGCACTCTGTGCATTGAGGGAGTGCAGAGCAGTAACAAAGCAAACAAAACCAGCGATTTGCCAATAAAACTTGAAAGGATGTTCCATCATTACTGGTGATTAATCAGGCTTCTAGGCATCTGCTACTGTGACAGCTAATTATTATTGTTACAGTGTTTAGATGGATTTTAACAAGGCATCATGTAGGTGCCTCACTCCCATTTATTTCAGAGAAACTTAGGCAGCAGGGCTTAGCTCATAGTCCAGCCTCAGCCTGGAATGTGGGCAGCTGGATGAGCTGATCTTCCCTTTGAGAAACAAACAAGCTTTCTCAGGTGCTCTTCTAAAATCTAGACTGGCTTGAAAAGTCTCTGTAGACTCAACTAACTAACCAGTCTAGCACTTATTTTAGCAAGAGAAACATCTCTGATCTCATCTCTCATCTGAGGGATTCCAGTCCCTTGCACATTTTTGCCCAAATAGTCATGCCTGGCAGTTTCTAATTCACTCTTGGGAGATCTAGTTTTAGACAGCTGAGAACAAAGTCAGGAGTATCACATGGGCTGGGATGCTGTTAAACATGATACTTGATTGACCTGTGTTTTCTTCTTTTCCCATCTCCCCAGCACCCAGTAGTGATTTCAGGGCCCTTCAGTGCTTTTCCTTCCCTACCAGATAAAACCTGATCATCAAACCTACTAGGGTTTGGGGATTTGTTTTGAGTGTTCATTTTCTGTTCTTGCTACTTCAAACTGAGAAGCAAGCTCAGGACCTTAGAGAGTGCAGACAGTGTGACCACTTGTGAGCAAAGGGTGCTGGCTTCTCCAGTCCTGAGCAAAAGTACTTCTCTTAGGAAGACTTCTCATAGGTAGCTCCCAAAGGAACGGAACGGGGCAGTACACCTTCCCCCAAAATACCAGGCAAAAAATATATATCCAGTGATGCTTACACACAAAAAAGGAAGCTGAAGAAACAAGTGGGACAGCTCAGGACTAGGGGCAGAAGAGCAAAATGACAGCCAGGAGATAGATTAAAAATAAATAGGTCAAAATCTCTCTGAAACACCAGGAAAATCTTCCCCTGGCAATTTCACTCCAGCACCAGATACAAATCTGCAAGCAGAATTGAACCATGTGGCAGGCAGGGGAGTTTTCTGTGGCTGTTCATCACCCCCAGTTTCTGAAGGCACTGTTAATGGCTGTGGATGATGGATGAAGCACCATGCTCCTGCCTACATCCCTGACTGCTGGGACAGTGATGCACATTACATTGCCACACAGCCACCCAGGGGCAGCCCACATGCTTGTGCCAGCTCACAGCTACTAACAGTTGTCACTCACTGCTGAAAAATGAGTGTGGTAGATCTTGGTCAGGGCCAGGGGGTTGTGTGTGTGTGTGTGCAATGAGTCACTGCTGCACCCGTGAGCAAACACAGTTAGGCTACAACAAGAGGTGGTTGCTAGATCATCAGTTTAAGTTAATCAAGACTTCATTATTTTGTGGGCTTTTATTCTGGGTAGCTGGGGAGGTTTTCTTTTGTGTGGCATAGCTCTGTTGAAATGGTTGACTTGTCCCACTTGAGGACAAATGATCCTTAGCCCTCTCTTAGCTATCAAATTATTGCTACACAGCTTGTGTGTTTGATCAGTTCCTCAATGCTGTGACCCACACCCACAGCCTCATCTTCCATTCCCATGTAGGACATGGCGAGCTCCACTCTGCATTAGCCAGTGAGCGCAGAAGTCCAGGTAATTACAGAGTCATGGAATGTTTTAGGTTGGAAAGGACCTTAAAGTCCATCCAGTTCCACCCCGCTACCACAGGAGGGGGCACCTCCCCCTGGATCAGGTTGCTCCAAGCCCCATCCAACCTGGTCTTGAACTCCTCCAGGATTGGGACAGCCATGACTTTTCTGGACAACCTCTTCCAGTGCCTCACCACCCTCATTGTGAAGAATTTCTTCATAATGTCTAGTCTAAATCTTCCCCCTTCCAATTTAAAGCCATTCCCCCTCATCCCATCTCTACATGCCCTTCTAAGAAGTCCCTCTCCAGCTTTCCCATAGTCTCCTTCAGGTACTAGAAGGCTGCTACAAGATCTCCCCACAGCCTTCTCTTCTCCAGGCAGAACAACCCCAACTCTCCCAGCCTGTTCTCACAGCAGAGGTGCTCCATCCCTTAGATCATCTCTGTGGCCTCTTCTGGACCCATTCCAACAGTTCTGTATTTTTCTTATGCTGGAGATTCATAACTGGACACAATACTCCAGGTGAGGTCTGGGACAAAGCCAAGTAATGTCATTTGAACTGAAACCTAGAGAAATTTGTCTTGATGCCAGTGCTTAAAGTAAGCAAACTGAGCCAACAGTAACCTGAAAACAGCCTGAGGCACTGTACTAAGACAGGAGACCACCATATAAAAGAAACCCTTTATGCATATCTCATTGTATTATCATGACCCAGGGATCTTCTTACCTCAAGCAAAACAGCATTCAGGAATTTCTTACAGATCTGTGCTCCTCAGTGTGCACAGTTCTGCACTGCTTTGCTTTCTGTGGGGTCATTTCAGCCTGGGCTGAGCTATACAGGCCCTCCTCTCTAGGAGAGTGATGTAGAATTATAAACACTCAACATGAGACAGAGCAATTTAGAAAGCAGTTTTTGGCTCAGGACAGCAGCTGTCAAACTGAGACCCACAGCATCGAGGAATTCTTTCCTACCATCTGAGGAGGACTCAGCTTTCCAGCTAACACTGATCTTTGTCCTCATTTTTGGAAACCAGCTCATGCCAAGGGGAAAAGCAAATGTGGGAAATATTTTCCTGATGTTACCCTCCTGTTAGCTTTACCTATAAGTGCTGGAGCTGTAGCGAGCCAGCGCTGCGCCTGGGGAGGGAAGAGGGCATCATCTGTGCTATGATCAACGGGAAGTGGGGGGTCTTCACAAGGCATAGAAATGCATCTGTGCCAGTAAAAGGCTGGCAGAACACAGGGGCTTTGTTATGGGTCCTCCAAGCAAACCACCCTTAGTGCTCTACATGGTGGCAGAAACCCTCACAACTGATTTTTTTCTACACAAACTCAATAGTAAATCAGAAGGGAGGTAAAGGAGTGGATTACATCCAAGCAAAGAAGTCAAGGAGGACACAGCAGCATATACAGTGATGTGGAGAGTTTATATCTGCAGTTTATATCTCCTGTCTCCTGCACTCACCGTGGCTGCAGGCTCCTGGGATCTGCACTTTGTCAGGCATTGAGGAGAGCAATCCCAGGCTTCATCCACAGATATTTTAGCCTTTAGACCAGGCTGAGGAAGGGGTTAACCTGTTCCCATGGGAGCAGGCTGCAGGCAGGGCTTTGGAGGCAGCAGGGCTGTACCAGATGCCAGGGAACTGATTAACTCACCGCGTGCCCCCGGACCAGGAGGAGCTGTGCATAATTGGTACCTTATTTTAGCAGGGAACCATTTTTAGAATGGGGTTTGTAATTAAGAGCTTAGATTAAATCCTCCTGGATTTGGAAAAGAGAAGCAGAGCAAACATATGGGACTGCCTGGTACCATCATGGTCTGGGCTTTATCCTTCCTTAAGCTGAAGGAAGAAAACCTTGAGGAAACCAGACATTTCTGTCACAGAATTATCCCAATTTTGGTAGAGGCAAACAGCAGCTTTTCCTGCCCCAAAACAGCGTGAATTTTGATAGTGCTTATTTTTAAAAGGAATGAATCACAGATACTTATTTTTATTTAAAGCTGAATTGTTTTCTGGTGGATTTAAGTCTTCCTTGACGGTGTTTTTAACGTGAAATGCCACAAAGCAGGGCTGTCACATAGCAGTAAGAGGATAATACTGACAAGAAGAGAGAGATGCTGGCTATTCTTTGTGGGCTGTTTGGATGGGAAGGAGCTGGAAGCAGTCTCCAGAGGTCACCTCTGTTGCTAGGCAGGATCTGCTAATACAAGCAAGGAAGGAAAATTAGCCTCAGAAAATAATTTCACCCTCAATAATTCAGCCTGGCACTGACATTGAGGCACAGGTTTAATTTTCAGATGCCGTTTCTCATTGTGGATGCATCCTTCCCCCTTTCTTTTTCTCTCCTAGCCCAATTTGCTTTGAGTGGGGAATGGTTTTCAACCCAAGCTTGTGATTGATGTCTGGAGTCAACATTCGTGCTGGTGGCCCCATCATGACCTGAGAGAGCTGGGGTTGTTTAGCCTGGAGAAGAGGAGGCTGAGAGGAGACCTCATTACTCTCTATAACTACCTGAAGGGAGGTTGTAGAGAGGAGGGAGCTGGGCTCTTCTCCCAAGTGGCAGGGGACAGGACAAGAGGGAATGGCCTCAAGCTCTGGCAAGGAAGATTTAGACTGGAGATTATGAGAAAGTTTTTCACACAAAGGGTCATTGGGCATTGGAATAGGCTGCCCAGGGAGGTGGTTGATTCACCTTCCCTGGAAGTGTTTAAGGCACGGGTGGATGAGGTCTTGAGGCACTTGGTTTAGTGTTTGATAGGAATGATTGGACTAGATGATCCGATGGGTCCCTTCCAACCTGGTTGTTCTATGATTCTATGATTCTATGATCCCACCAGTGAAACTAAACCACCTGGAATATCCAGGGCAAAAGGCCTTGTGTGGCCAACCCTCCAGGGAGAGAGTGCTTACCAGTTAATTGGCAGAAAATGTTGGTGGGAATGATTGCCCGTTCCATCTGAGGGGAGCAAGCCCAGCTGCATGCTAGAATTTTTGCTACCTGTGCAGTGGAAAATTCTCTTTTGGTCCTCTCAGAGGAGCTAAAAATATTCGCTTTGAAAAACGCAGAGGGATCCCCATTTTGGAATGGGGAAGGGAAGAAGCAAAGGAATCTGGAACCTACATGAAGGGCACACTGACCAATAGCAAAGTGTTACCTGTGACAATCGTTCACAAGGTTCTGAAGATCATCATCATCTGCCCCATAAGTAATTATCTGAGTGGATTAATCACTGCTGGCTCTGGCAGGGCCTTTAATTCAGTTTCCAATAAGAGACTGTGATCTCCAGTCCTACCAAAGCTGCTTGGGGCACGGTGGCCAAAAAAAAAATGGGTCTGTGAGGACAACGTGGCTCTTGCCTTGGGGGTGAGGGGCAGGAGAATACTGAGTGGCATTCCAGTGGAACGGGAGGAGAGCTGTCTGTTCACATTTGCCTTCGGCTGTTTAGTGCTTGCGTTTGGTGCAGTGAGAGGCTCCCGGGATCAAGTTAAAGTGTGAAATCTGAGCTTTTTTGGAAAAAAAACCTAAAATGTTTCCAACTTCTTGAGTTACAAGGTCCCAATATCAAACAATAGTGGCTTGCAACTTGGGCTAGTGAGGTGGATCTGACATTGCCAGCTCAAACCTTGCTGCTGCAGAGCAGGACAGGTGCCTGCCGGACACGAAAATGTGAGGCTGCCAGCTTGAGGGTTCCTCTTTTCTGAAGTCCCTCCAAATGCAATAAAATACACTGGCACAGTTAATCAGCGTTGATTCCCTGAACAGGATTTAGAGACAAGAGCTGAGCGTGCTGCATTTGCTAGCCATATGCTGGGATATTTTCTTTCAGATCAGGCTCCAACAGTAGCTTGTATTTGCAGGCATAGAAATAGAAACAACACAGACTGGGAGTAAACACCATTCAAGAAGCACATTGAGATCTAGCATCCTTTATTTTAAAGACAGAAGGAAAAGGAAGGAGAAAGAAGAGAATGAGATAAGCGCAGCTCACATCTGAGGCTGCATGATGAGCCCCAGTTCTCACTGGCATCCCAGCAAAGAGGAGTTAGTTTAAAGGCAGGATTTGAAGGAAGATAATATGCAGATGTTTATAGGGAAGATGAAATGGTGGCTGTAGAGGGAAATACTCCATGGAGCTGACTGGCTGCTAAACCCCACCATGAAGTGACTTCTGATGGATAACATAGTCCAGGGTTATGCTGGAGTTTGCATTGCTTCTACAGGAACGCAGGACAGAAATAATGAGCCAAGCTGCCCTATCCCTTCAGCAGGGCACAAGGCTGCTCCTGGCAGTCCCAACGAGGATGAGCTACTTGCTGCTGCACTCCAGTTCCTCAGCTCAGCCCTTCAAAATCCACTCTGTGCAAAGCTGGAAAGCAGCAGTGCTGGGGACAGGGACAACGATGGAGCCTTCGGGCCAAGTACATGTCTGAGTCACTGCAGGGAGCAGGCAGGCAGAATGCTGCGTATAGTGAGCAAGGAAAGCAACTGTGTCAAAGGTCCCTCTTCAAACCTTGCTGTTTCACAAGTTCTGCAGAAATTCATAACTTTTAATGAGTGTTTTCAAAAGAAAGTCTCCAAAATGTGTTCCCTGCCTGACTTGACTGCCTCTTTCTTCCAGCATCTGCCACCCACAGTAAACCCCTCTCCCTTTCTATCTCCAACAGAGTCCCCTTCACCTCACAGGCTGCTGTGAACCTGCGAGCTTTCTCTGCCTGCAGCCCTTGTCTCACTGTTCAATTCGCTCTGCTCCAAAGGCTGAGTTCTGGTGGTGCTTCTGTGGGGTGTAGGGACCAGGAGGAGCTGACACCCAGAGGGAAGCCCATGCTGATTTGGATCAATGGGATATTCATTTAGGTTGCTGTGTTTGTGACACTTTGTAGGGATATTGTGATGAGTGTTTGTTGCATAATTAAGTGTCATATCACATGCATTATCAATATTTACTATTAAGAAATACCTGTGGTGTTTGTAACAGGTGTGCAGTGCTTGGCTACAGCATAACCCACGGTGTATTCCGGCTGTGGCTGAGTTACCTTCTCTCAGAGGCGATCCCTCTGCGTGATGGAGAAGCAGAGCAGCTGTCATCTCCAGGACTGGCATCAGGGAGAGCTGAGGAAGGAGGGAAGGAGGAGAGGAGGAGGCCCACCACATGGTGGGATATGCCCTGAGCAGAGTTGTGCACAATGCAGCTGGAATTAGTGGGGGAGAGTGGCTCAGTTGCCGTAGCTGAGGTGGTGGGATGGCAAAGTTCCATAGAGCTTACATGGCTTTGAAGCTAAAACAGACATGAGCTGTAGGAAGCAGTTGCTGTGCATGTGCGAGTCCGCATTTGCCATTGTCCAACAGGGACGGTTTGGTCTGGTTTTCCATGGAAAAAAAGCTCACATTCTCACACTGCTTGTCTGTTTCCCCACTGGTTATCGCCCAGCAAACCTGGAACCCCTTGGCCCAGAACAGCCAAAATCAACAGCAGGACAGCAGGCACTTCCCTCTGCAGAGAGCCAAGGGAAGGCCAGGATAACCCAGCTCTTTAATCGAGGAAGACACCAGCCAACTGGATGTGAATGCTAGCTGGCCTGTCAGCCCGGCTTGGATCCGAGTCCTCCATGGCTTGTGCCTTGCCACAGTGGCCAGGTGAGACCTCAGCTGCCAGGGGCACTGACTGTGCCAGGTGGGAAGTTTCCTTCCTAAGCACTTCGCTAATCAGCTTAACCCCGCAGGATGACCTCTGAAAAGCTTGAGCTCTCTAAGAAAACGTCTCACATCTATTTTGTGTTTGGGTGATTAGAAGTATCCTGGTAAGAGATGAAATGTTATTATAACCCTAAGTTTCTCTCAGGTGAGGCAAGAGGAAAAACCGGCTCAGGACATTGCCAACCTCCACCTCCTGCACTGAGGTAGGGGGCAAGTGCTCTCAAATCATCCCAAGCGCATTCTAAATAGCTCAAATGACAAAAATTCTGAGTCTGCCTTGGCAAATCTAGTGTTTGTGATACATTTCCTCTCTAATCTGTGTTCCATCCTCATTCTCTGATCTCCCTCCTCCCTGACACGCATCTGGCCTCTAACTTCAATTACAGCTAGCCACATTCTCAGGAGCTGCTCTCCCATGTTTCAGTGACTTTCCTAAGCTGTAAATCTGACAGCCTCAGTGGCTCTGTATATCCAATTTCCCTCATACATTCAGGATGAGGATTGCTCCCAATTCCAGGTCCTTACAGGTTTCTGACATGCTAAGGAAAAGCTAAGGAGCAGAGAGGCTACGGTGCAGGACAGGCTGAGAGAACACTGCTTCCAGAGTTCTTGCAGCACCCTGGGCTTTGCATGGCCATAACAGGTTGACTGATTGATCCCCTTCATCCTGCATATCTCTGCTTCTTTCTGTTCCCATACATAGCAACAAAATCAAGCACAGGGAGGGTGTTCATATAGTTGCAGCTGGATGTCTGGTACTAGCTTTTTCTCTTAAACCTTCCCCAGGTACCTGAGGTTCTTCTGACCCTGGGTGGGACAGAGTGATAGGCTGTATGGTTTGACACGGCACAGCAGCTCTCCAGTGAGTTTGTTTGTTTGGCTTGAAATAAGGCAGAGCTTTCTGAGTTTAGGTAGGAACATCAAAGCCCATCTAAGAGGCTACTTCACAGCACAGTCTGCTGAGGCAGATTTGGCAGCAAGGGTGTGGGTCGTTTGGGTGGGATGCCATGCAGAGAGGGCAAGGAGCAGAGCACTGAGGAGGACAGTGGGTGTGACTACACTCCTTCAATATCACCATCCCCTGTTTTGCAAACCTCTCTGTCAGTAGCACCAACCCAAATTTCTTACCTTTGCCTTTATGGCCTCTTGTGGCCTCTTGTCATGCAGTCCAGATGTGTCCAATTAGTGAAGGACACCAGTCTCATTGACTGGATGTTCTTTCCACCCTGCACCAGGCAGCAGAGGAGCTCCTCCATTTAAACACTGTGACCTTTAAGGCCACCTTATAAATTCCTTCCTAAAATTCTGTTGTCATAAGCTCTGTGGAAAACTCTGACTGATGGCATGCACTGAACATGCAGTCAAGCACGTAACTCAGCTCTGAGCCACGTCTTTGAGCATGGCTGACCTGTGAGGTCGCATCACTGCTATCTTCTGTCTCACACGGGACCAGGTTGCTGGCACGTGGTCCACCTTTCTCTCCCCTCCTTGTACAGTGGGTGCCTCAGTACAAAACTGGGCTCCGAGATGAGATGCAAGTAATAAACAAGATAGTGGGAGCGAAACAGGCAATGGGGATCCATCCTTTGCAGGCTCTTGAAGCTTTGTTAACACAGCTTCAGTATTGTTCCTTATGAAACAATCCTGCTTCATCAAGATGACCACCAGACTTTTCCCATCTCTAATTACAATGTATTTTTATAAAATGGATGCGTTTTCATGTCATCTGGAAACATAAACCAGGGAGGTTAGGGGGTGAGGCTTCTGGATTTAGAGCATCCATTTAGCGGACAGATAAATGCATTGGCTGAGCACCAGCACATTTGTCATAGGGCTGCTACACCTGCATTATTTTCTGAACTGGTTATAAGCTGTTGGTTAATGGGCTAGAATTAGATTTGTACAGAACTCTGTGCAGATGCTTCTCTTGGAAAGCGTTTCGAACAGCCTGCCTGTCCAGAAGATGAGATGTGATGTTCCCGTGCTGTCTCAGCGATTGCTCCTCAAGCAGCAGGGCTGCAGCTGGTAGCCTCTGGCTCCCCCATTAAGGTTTCTGTGGTAGCACAGAGAGCTGTAATAAAGAGAAATGGCACATTAACTTAGAAACAGGCTCAAAGCCCTCAGATCAGAGAATCACGGTGCCTTAAGGAAAGCTAACATTTGTTCTAGAGCAGGACCACTTGGCCTGTGAAACCTCAGGTCCAAAATCATCACGTTTTCAAAGTCTGGGTGCCCACTGTTTGGCCTGGGCTCATCTGTCACTAGATGAATCCAGATCAAGAATAATACCAAGGGAAGTGCCTCACAGCAGGATTGCAGAGAAACATAGAGCCATCCCAAACAATGTCAATACTGGGTAATATAAAACCCAGCTGGACAAAGTGCTTGGTATTGAATATGCCTGAAGCTATGCTGCAGGATATGCCTAAAGCTACCCTGGGGAGGGTGTTCATGCAGTTGCAGCTGGATGTCTGGTACCAGCTTCTTCTCTTAAACCCTCCCCAGGTACCTGGGGTTCTTCTGACACTGTGTGGGACAGCATGATAGGCTGTATGGTTTGACACGGCACAGCATCTCTCCATTTGTAGGGTTTGTTTTCCTCTATGAAGCTGTCTAGCTGCTTTATAACCTCTGTAAAGTACTGTATCTAGAGCCTCCTGTAGCAAGGAGTGTCACGGATTCCTTGCTCCATGTGTAGAACTGCTTCCTCTGCTCACAGAGAGCTTACCGACTCTTCATTTCATTCCGTGATCTTGTACAAGAAAACCCAGTGAACCGTTGTGCAGCTTTTATCCTCCTCCTGCCCTTTGTGACTGTGTAGATCACTACAGAAGTGAGAACAAAAGAGAGGACAAAAATACGTAAGCCAGACCAATGCTATATTCTCGTTTCTGTTCCCTGCAGCGCATCACTGCTCATGCTTCATTGGAGTGTCAGTTTTACAGATTGTCTCCTGTCTTCTGATCCCTCCTCCTTCATCTTTACAGCACTCCACCAGTAAACAGCAGCGAGGAATAACTGGGGCTGTAAACAACCGTTTTCCTACTCATTTATCTGTGTGGTGGCAGTCACCTAATGGAAAGCACAGAATTTGCTGGCACACTTCAGACAGTGCTGTTCACCAGTTTAATTTCTTACCTCTGAAAGACGGGCTAACACGATTTCCCTCTGCATTCCTCCAGGCCACAGAGTTAGGAACAGCCACAGGCAGAGGTGCTATCGAGCTCCCCAGCTGGATGATCATCTGAATTTCATTAGAGTCATAAATAGTGCTGCTGCTGAAGGTGTGTGTGGGGACCAACTTAATCTGCTAAAGAGCTGCAAAAGAGAGCAGTAATTCTTTCTGAACAGTCTCTTTGGCTTCTCGCTCTGCTAATCGGGTGTTGGTCAGGACAGTCAGTATGCATCTGTGAGCAACAGTTTTGATGTCTGGTTGACGTATGTTGTTTATTGTGATTTAGAAGTTGCTGATCTTGCAGTTGACTTGGAGCAAAGAACAGGGCCTGAAGGGAAGGAGATAACCTGCAGGTTAGGAACAACCAGCAGAGCCTTAGCAAAGCTCACCCTGATTTCCAGAAGAGCTTTGCTTGAACATGGCATTCAGGCTGGGTCTGGGGAAGTGATACACTTCTAAGTCACCTATTTGAATCAGACACAGGCAGGAAGCCTCCAAGTCCTAAAAATCTTCTAATTCAAGACCTACTAGAAGATAAGCTGGTCATCTCCACATGAGTGGGAAAACCAATGTGTAATATAGCCAGTGACGTCCTACTAACACTGAAACAAGGGTCTCCCATTCTTCACCTTCTTGAGTCAGTTACCCTCAGTCTTTTGCTCACTGAGGACAGTGTTTGTCCTGGGAACAAGAGACAATGGTCCAGGAAGGACAAGCAGCCTCTGGATGTGAGGTAGGAATTGTCACGAGGCTGGCAGTGACCCTTGCCAGAGACTTTTCCCATGCCTGTTAGCCTATTCCAAAGCAAACTAGACTGCACATTTTTTGGCCATGAGGTTAAGAGTGATCTCTGTTTAATCCAACACAGAGGCATGCTGGCAGGGAGGCAGCTTGACTGCAGGTTGTATTATGCTGCAGGGTCATCTCACATGGACAGAAGCTCCTAAAGCTGCATGTGGAGATGGGCACAGCCCTGCAACAGGAAAGAGCTGGAGGAGGCAGCATCCAGAAATCCTTAATCTAATCCTTTACTCTGAACCCTCACCACAAGAAGGATGTTGAGACTCTGGAGCGAGTCCAGAGAAAAGCCACGAAGCTGGTGAAGGGGCTGGAGAACAGGCCTTATGAGGAACGGCTGAGAGAGCTGGGGGTGTTTAGCCTGGAGAAGAGGAGGCTGAGAGGAGACCTCATTGCTCTCTATAACTGCCTGAAAGGAGGTTATAGAGAGGAGGGTATGGCTTCTTCTCCCAAGTGACAATGGGCAGGACGAGAGGGAATGGCCTCAAGCTCTGTCAGGGGAGATTTAGGCTAGACATTGGGAAAAAAATTTTCACAGAAAGGGTCATTGAGCACTGGAACAGGCTGCCCAGGGAGGTGGTTGAGTCACCTTCCCTGGAGGTGTTTAAGGCACAGGTGGATGAGATCCTGAGGGACATGGTTTAGTGTTTGATAGGAATGGTTGGACTCAATGATCCGATGGGTCTCTTCCAACCTGGTTGTTCTATGATTCTATGAGTCCATGTTGCTGTTTGGGGTGTGCTTGTCTACGGCTTAGAATCACAGAATCACAGAACAACCAGGTTGGAAGGGACCCATCGGATCTTCTAGTCCAACCATTCCTATCTAACACTAAACCAAGTCCCTCAATAGAAAGAACCAGCTGCTTGTGCAATAGGTGAATTCCAGGGGAGCTGCATCTCGACTTCAGTTCCTGGATACCTCGCAGGAGTCTTTCCCCCTAAAATTATTGAATGGCACCACCTTGTGGGTGCTGGAAGTGATGAGAGTTTTCCAGCTTGTTCCATCTGTTGACCTTGCAGAGGGACATTTGAACAGTGAGGCAGGCAAAGGCTGTTCCATTCCTCATACTGCTTGTCACAGACCAGGCAGCCATCAAGAAATGGTTTGTTGCCAGGTGACAAACAGATTGTAGCACTTAGTGGCTGATTTTCACGGCTGAAATGATTTTACCTTTGCGAGTGGTCTTATTGGAAAGCTGTAATAAGATTAAACAATCAAAACACTGAAATACACGTTAAAGGTCACCTGTCCTGCATGCAATGTCTTCTCTCTTTATGAGATGTGAAGTTCATGTGTCAGCCACTCCATGCTGCCAGGAGGAGAGGGACCTGGGGGTGTTGGTCGACAGCCGACTCAACATGAGCCAGCAGTGTGCCCAGGTGGCCAAGAAGGCCAATGGCATCCTGGCTTGGATCAGAAATGATGTGACCGGCAGGTCCAGGGTGGTTATTCTCCCTCTATACTCAGCACTGGTGAGACCGCTCCTAGAATCCTGTGTTCAGTTGTGGATCCCTCAGCACAAGAAGGATGTTGAGGCTCTGGAGCAAGTCCAGAGAAGAGCAATGAAGCTGGTGAAGGGGCTGGAGAACAGACCTTATGAGGAGCGGCTGAGAGAGCTGGGGTTGTTTAGCCTGGAGAAGAGGAGGCTGAGAGGAGACCTCATTGCTGTCTACAAGTACCTGAAAGGAGGTTGTGGAGAGGAGGGAACTGACCTCTTCTCCCAAGTGACAGGGGACAGGACAAAGGGGAATGGCCTCAAGCTCTGCCAGGGGAGATTTAGGCTAGAGATTAGGAGGAAGTTTTTCACAGAAAGGGTCACTGGGCATTGGAATAGGCTTCCCAGGGAGGTGGTTGATTCACCTTCCCTGGAGGTGTTTAAGGCATGGGTAGACGAGGTCCTGAGGAACATGGTTTAGTGTTTGATAGGAATGGTTGGACTTGATGATCCAATGGGTCTCTTCCAACCTGGTGATTCTATGATTCTATGATTTGAGTGGTGTAAGAGGTAGTCACATCAACACATCGGCAGCCTAGCCCATGCTGAGTGCTTTTTCCAGCCATGGCAGTGAAAGAGACATTAAAGCAGCGATCTGGAAGGGAAAAATGAGCCAGTCTTGGAGATAGCAATAGGGATTTTCTCTTCACAGTCCCAGACATGCCCATGTGGGACACAGGGGAGGAAGATGCTCACTTGGAAATTGAACAAACTTATGACAGCAATGACCTTGCAGGATCAGAGGGAGATAGCAATACTCAGCTGTTGAGTGGAAGCAGTGGGAAGAATGGGGAATCACAAGCTGAGGAGGTGAGCAATGTTTGCAGCCTTAGCAGAAGGGAGCGAGGGAATCCCTCTAGTGGGGGAATCCAAGAAAGCAAATCGCAACCATCAGCTGGGAAAATTATCTCTGCAGCAGCATTCAAGCTGGTCACACACGTGAATTAAGATTGTCCCAAGAGACGGACGGTGAGGCACATTTCATAGAATCATAGAATCACCAGGTTGG
Organism: Coccyzus lansbergi; assembly: GCA_033558105.1. Taxonomy (NCBI): domain Eukaryota; kingdom Metazoa; phylum Chordata; class Aves; order Cuculiformes; family Coccyzidae; genus Coccyzus; species Coccyzus lansbergi. The sequence continues at coordinate 711,301 of JAUMJK010001193.1, forward strand.
GAGAGACCCACCGGATCATCAAGTCCAACCATTCCTATCAAACACAAAACCATGGCCCTCAGCATCTCGTCCACCCATGACTTGAACACCTCCAGGGAAGGTGACTCAACCCCCTCCCTGGGCAGCCTGTTCCAGTGCCCAATGAATCTTTCCATGAAATTTTTTTTCCTAATGTCCTGCCTAAACCTCCCCTGACAGAGCTTGAATCCATTCCTTCTTGTCCTGTTTCGCACTCTCATACCCCTGACTCCAGAACTTGGTATTTGTTCACTTAGTGCTGGGGAAGATCAAGGAGATACTGATGTACTGGTAGGAAAATACTGTCCCCATCTCTTGTCTGAATCCAAGGTAACTATCAAGCTACTAGAGGGTGTCCAGAGGAGGCCACAAAGTTGGTGAAGGGTCTAGAGGGGAAGTTGTATGAGGAGTGGCTGAAGTCACTTGGTCTGTTCACCCTGGGGAAAAGGAGACTTAGGGGAGAGTTCATCATGGTCTACAGTTTCCTGATGAGGGGAGGAGGAGGAGCAGACATTGATTTCTTCTCTCTGGTGACCAATGACAGGGTACCCAAGGGGATGGCAGGAAGGTGTGCCAGGGGAGGGCTAGGTTGAATATTAGGAAAAGGTTCTTCACCTAGAAGGTGGTAGAGCACTGCAACGAGGCTCCCAAGGGAAGCAGTCACAGTGCCAAGACTGACAGTATTCCAGAAGCATTTGGACAATGCACTCAACCACATGATGTGAATGTTGGGGTTGTCCTATGCAGGGATTGGAGTTGGATTCAATGATCCTCGTGGGTCCCTTTCAACTCAGGACATTCTGTGATTCTGTGAACTGGAGAGAAAATATATGTTAGAAAATATAATGCCATGGAAAGGAAAGAAATATTGGTTTCTTCTGTTTTTTTGGGGAAATCCCTAACTGTTTCTAGCTCAGTTCCTACTTTGAGAGGTATAATTCTTCAGTCTTGTAAAGAGCTGCATGGCAAAAATCACAATGTCTCTGAAGTACCAACATACTTAAGACAGGGAACCAGATTCATTTATGGCCCTGGTATACAGTTACAGCAATTTTTTACAGTTTGCAGATTCTGTTTTAGCCCCACAGGGCTGGGGGAAGAGGGCAGCTCTGGCTGTGGGGCAGGCTTGCTGATAACAATCCCCTTCTCCTGCAGGAACCATGCCCATCGCAACGACAATGCCTCTGCCTGATGCTAAGAAGCCTTCACTTTCCCAGATGCAGAAGGTAATGCATATCACCCATCTGTAATAGCTTAATGAGTTTTATATTATGATGCAACAGGGCACTCGGTATTTCCACCTATTTGTATGGTGGTTTTAGGGCTGGATTTTACAGGCTTCGATGCAAACACAACATTGCTGGCACACAGACAGCTTGGGTTTGGCATTGCTTTTACAGCATCTTTACAAAGAATGAGACGTGTGACTCATGTAAATTCAGAATTTTTCAGTGTGAGCAGATGCGGCCCCTCTGTGTAAGCTGAGAACAGTTGGGATTTCAGCTGCAAACCTCTGAGCCAATGGTTTCAGATCTGGGTTAAGTTGGATGCCTGTCTCTGTGATAGATGGCCTCATTTTGAGAAGGAGTGAGTCCTGGTGATTGAAGCTGGCTGGGAAAATTAAGTTCTGTTTCATAAAAAGAATCCTTCTTTCAGGATACTTTCAGACCCCAGATCAAAATCTAAATTGTTGAATTTAAATGTTATTTAGAAATGAATCATAGAATCATAGAATCACCAGGTTGGAAGAGACCCATCGGATCATCGAGTCCAACCACTCCTATCAAACATGAAACCATGTCCCTCAGGACCTCATCTACCCGTGCCTTAAAAACCTCCAGGGAAGGTGAATCAACCACCTCTCTGGGCAGCCTATTCCAATGCCCAATGATCCTTTCCATGAAAAACTTCCTTCTAATCTCCAGCCTAAATCTCCCCTGGTGGAGCTTGAGGCCATTCCCTCTTGTCCTGTCCCCTGTCACTTGGGAGAAGAGCCCAGCTCTCTCCTCTCTACAACCTCCTTTCAGGTAGTTGTAGAGAGCAATGAGGTCTCCTCTCAGGCTCCTCTTCTCCAGGATAAACACGCCCAGTTCTCTCAGCTGTACCTCATAAGGCCTGTTCTCCAGCCCCTTCACCAGCCTCGTTACTCTTCTCTGGACTCGCTACAAAGCCTCAACATCGTCTTGCCAACACCAAGACTGTAGGAAATTCCAGCTACTGGTGGTGCTTTGCCAGGCTGCTGGAATAATGACGAGTCCTGGCTCTGTTGTCACCTGCCTGACAGAGCTGTGGGACAGCAGGAGGGTCTGCTGGCAGGGACCCTTACCACGTAGTTCCCAAGTGCTCCAGTAGTCAGGGAACACACCAGCTTGTGAACCCATGGTCCCTCCTTGGGACTCAGCATGGCAAGGTTGTGCTAGGGAATCCTTGGGCTCCACTGCAGCCAGTAAGGTGGAAGGACCACCAAGAGGCCATAAAAGAAACTCTGCTCTTCAGCCCTCCTGGTGCCAGACCCCACCAGAGGCTTTTCTGGAGCTCTTCAGAGGAGTACCATTTCCATAAAAACATTCCCATCTTCCCACTGAAGGCTTCAGAGCTTTGAACATCCAGGTGTGATCTTAGTGTGCCCCAAACTGAGACGACCTTCTGAAGGTGCCCAGCACCGTGCCCCCCCACCCCATGGAGCAGCAGCTCTGCAGCAGGGAGCAGCCCCAACTTGTGTCACACAGGGCAGCTACTGACACCTCTGATGCCACACGAGATGTCCAACGTTGCTGATGTTAGAAGCTCCAGGTTCAATTCCCTGGCCTGCAGCTGCTTTAGTGGGAAGGTGAGGAGCTTCAATAGGTTCTTGTGGCTCTGTGTAGGTATCTCAGATCACAGAATCACAGAATGACAGAACAACCAGGTTGGAAGGGACCCACCAGATCATCGAGTCCAACCATTCCCAGCAAACACTAAACCATGTCCCTCAAGACCTCATCTACCTGTGCCTTAAACACCACCAGGGAAGGTGAATCAACCACCTCCCTGGGCAGCCTATTCCAATGCCGAGTGACCCTCTGTGTGAAAAACTTCCTCCTAATCTCCAGCCTAAATCTCCCATGGCGGAGCTTGAGACCATTCCCTCTTGGCCATTCCCTCAGATCTTTAGCCTAGGTGTTACAATTAGGGGTGGTAGCCCCTGTGTGTAGTCTGACACTGACACCATCACAGCCAGGCAGAGCAAAGGTAGGACAACCTCAGGTACCTGGTGAGCTTTTCCAACCTCCATGAATTCCAGTGGGGAAGCTGTTGAATTCCTGGTACTGGATTTTGGATTCCCTGACTACAACTTGGTGCAGAAATGAAAAGCCAGAGATAGGGAGAAAGGAGAAATCACATTCAGTGTGCAAGGTGAATGTTCACTGCAGCCAGTGCTGCTGAGCAGAGGGTAGCCTGCAGTCTGTGGCGTATCTCTCCTCTGCAAATTATCTCATTTTCCAATAAGAAAAAGCAGCCATGCTGGTGATAGATAATAATAGTAATTCCTGGTAATCCATCCACTGTGGAGCAAATCCTCATTGGCCAGCTTCGTATGGTCATTAAACCATCCAGAAGGAAACACATGACCAGCAGGCTCTGGATTCATTATATGTAGTAGTAGAAGCAGTTTGTCACTGTCTGAGTCATCTCAAGCACTCTGCTCAGGGAAACCACTACTCCAATACAATTCTTTGAAGAAAGCATTAGGGATAATGAAGTCCAGAAGAATTTCACTTGGATAAATACAGTTTTTGGGTATTTCTTGTTTGATGGCAAGGTACACTGGATTATGTACTGCACAGTGATGCCATTTTACTGCAATCTGTTGGTTTATAAGGTGTATGGAAGCCCCTTTCTGATGGAGGAATTGATGGGTGGCTACAGACCAGAGGCCATATATTGAGCACTCCAAGCACTGAGAAATAAAGCCATAAGGCTTTGCAGCTCTGTATGCATAGCTTCGCATGCACACATCACGAATACAAAGGCTTATAAAGGCTCAAAGGTTTTTTTTACAAAATTAAGCAATTGTTCTGCTGTAATGCTTCTCTTGTTTCTCACCGGTACCTTTTCTTTGGTAGACCTTGAGTTGTAACCTTGTAGTCTATTGAGTTAGAATGCTCAGGTCGCTGTTTGTCATGGGAAGGTATAAGATTCATGTAACTAATTGATTGTTTGTTGCTAAAGGAGAGTTGTAGAATCAGCTTGCTAAACAATAGCCTGTATTGAGTAAGGTGTAAGAATCTGTTATGGACTTCAATCAACTGGCTCACTAGAATCAAATTGATTCGCTGTGTGATTTCTCTTTCCTCCATCACCCTTCCTCAAACACAAGTTGCCATGAAGGCTGCTTGGTTCATTTCTCTTCTGTGAATTTAATTTTCATCAAATCATGGAATGATTTGGGTTAGACCCCAAAGTTCATCCAGTTCCGACTCCCTGCCATGGGCAGGGACACCTCCCACTGAATCAGGTTGCTCAAAGCCTCATCCAGCCTGTCCTTGAACACCTCCAGAGTGGGGCAGCCACAACTTCCCTGGGCAGACCGTGCCTGTGCCTTGTAGTGTAGAATTTCTGCCTTATATCTAATCTATACCTCCCCTCTTTCAGTTTAAAGGTGCTACTCCTCATCATGTCATTACCTGCCCCTGTGAAAAGCCCGTCCCCAGCTTTCCTGCAACACCTCCTGGTACTGGAAAGCTACTATAAGGTCTCCTTGAAGCCTTCTCTTCTCCAGGCTGAGCAACCCAAACTGTTTCTGCCTGTCCTCATATGAGAGGTGCTCCAGCCCTCAGATCATCTTTGTGGCCTCCTCTGGACTTGCTCTAACAAATCCATGTCCTTCCTATGCTGAGCATTCCAGAGCTGGACGCAGGGCTCTAGGTGGGGTCTCACCTGTCCGAGCAGAGGGGCAGCAACCCCTTCCCTGCCCTGCTGCTCCCACTGCTTTGGATGCAGCCCAGGATATAGTTGGCTTTTTGAGCTGTGAGCACACATTGCCAGGTCAGGTCCTTCTGCCTCCTCCAGCAGGCACTGCCCCCTTGAGCCTGCAGATCTTGGTCCTGTGTGTCCTGCCAGGGTGTTGCACGAGTCCGACTGCTTAATCCCACGTCGCCCATTGCAGCTAACTCTGACCTCAGTCCTGGAGCTACAACTGAGCTTAGCCAAACCCCTCCATCTGCCAATGGGGTCTGGCCACTAACCTGGTGTTTGTGTACCTGCTGTGCAACGGAGAAGTTCTTCAAGTCCCTCCTTGCCAAAGATCGGTGTTTAAAGAAGGCAGAAAGCTTTATAGCTCTGAACAGGGTTGTACCACATCCCTGTTGACACTTCTCTCTGCAGAGATTAATGCTGGGACCTTAACCATCACTAATGCCTTACAGACAATCCATTAACATCAGTGTCTCCTACGTGGCCAGCCATACCATTATTTATAAAATAGGGATCCCTTCCTAGTGCTACGACTGCTAACCCATGATTTCCCAAGCATGAAATCATGTGTGTATTATCAACTGCAGAGCGTTTTACACTGCTACCCATTTTCCACTGTATAATGAGCTGCGTGTGTGTGCGTGACACACAGAACCCAGACAAATATTGCTGCTGCACTTGCTGCAGTGTCTGGGCTGATCTGGTTAGACACGAAATGCAGACAGAGATCTGCCTCACCTCTCAAGATTATTTTAGTCTCTCCCTGCCTTCTCTCTCGCTGCGTGTGTATGAAATCACTGGCAGCCTAAACATCGTTCCAGTAACCTGTGCCACACGCGGAGCGGGATGTACTCACCAAGCATCTGCTCGCATGGCATGGGTTAACGGAGCCTGTGGGATTGTGCTTACCTAAACAAAACCACTGCAGTGAGGGGAAAAACAATGGATGGGTGGAGATGAGCAGCCTGTGCATTACAGCCAGTGCAGTCCGGCAGCAATGACAGCCTGAAGGTTGCGGCAGCATCGGGATCTGCATTCCAAGTGCACAGATCTTACAGTCTGGAGCGATTTTGCGGGGAGCTGCTCTTTATTTGCTGAGCCATGGCCAGTAACCAAGCCAGCCTGCAGGATGATCAGAGCAGGCACTGCAAGTTCTTATCCTACATGTTCTACCAGGCTGTGCGAGATCACAAGCCTGTGTGGATGCTGGAAGACATGAGAACTATGGAGTATTTTTACTGGGAGGAGAATGCCAGCTTAAGGACCTACTCACCTTCAGAAGCCCTTCTCTATGCAGTGGTGCATAACCACCTGCCTTACGCTCAGTATCTGCTGTCTCATTTTCCAGAGGAGGCTCTCAAGGTGCCTGGGGAGCACTTCTGCTACTGCCCATCCTCTGCTCCTCACCTGGCCATGGCAGTCACGTATGACAGGAGAGATATCTTAGGGCTGATCATCAAAATTTCACACAAGCTTCCCAGCTTGAACTCCTACATCAACAGGACTGGCTGCTTTCATCTGGAAGATGGGAAAACCCCCCTGCACCTTGCCTGTGAGCTGCTGAGGTCGGAGACTGTCCTCATCCTCCTCGGGAACGGAGCTTCTCCCAGGATAGAGGACAGTAAAGGGCTTACCCCCCTGGATGTCATCCTGGAGCAGATGTGGGACTCCAAAGTCAACGTGGCATCAAAGAAGCTCTGCCTCGACTACCTCTTGCTCTTCATGCCCAACCCACAGTTTAAGATGCGGAAAGTTCTGCAGGAGCACCCGGACCACTGGACAGCTTTGCTGGGGGAAGACAAGTTCAACAGCCTGGTGGGGAATACGCCTGCTTCTTTATACCTGCAAGCTATGCAAACTATTCTCCAGACTCTCCCCCCATCCCACTTCCCTAGGAGCATCCAGGAACTCCCCATACCTCAGGCACTAAAGCCCTTGCCATCCTATGGCAAAAAGCTACCGACAAAAAACATGGTAAACGTTTTTCCTTGACTTTATATGCTGGGTCTTGGATTTTCAAAGGCAATGTTGGGGAGCCAGTCACCCACCACCCTCAGCATTTCAGTGTGATCTCAGTACTTGACTGCCAGTTTGTGCTGGAAAATCCAATGTTTTATGACAAGATTTTAAATGTCTTTTTTAACTGATTGCAGGCACTTTTACAGGCAAAAGCCTCCCTGTTTTCCATGTTGTTGTGCATGTGAAGGGTTAACTGTAGTTGAGATGTGTTATGTTTGGTTTCTTGGCTGTTGCTGGGGTCTGTGTTTCTGAATTTCTCAATGTGATATCCCTGATCTGTGTAAGGCACCGGGGTGAAAAAGAACAATGTGCCTGGTGGGATTTGCAAACAGTGTCACCGTGAGACTGTGTTCTGCTGGAGCTCGGAGGAACACCGTCCTGTTCCAACAGGGTTGTGACACCGCATTTCCTTTCTTACAATGTAGCAGCATCCTATAACACCCCAAACACCCGTGGCTGATGCTGTGGGGATGCAGAGCAGCTCTGCAGGCCGCCTGATTTTACTAAGCAGGTCAGAGCATGAGGGCAAGAGTTCAGAGAGGGACCATGAGTGTAAATTCCTGGGGCATCTGGGATAGAGACGGGCAGCACAGCTTTTGGGAAGCATCTCTTCTCACCTGGGAGGGAGGGAGTTAAAGGTAATCCCAGCCCTGACACGTCCATATATGCGTGCAATGAGGAAGGAACCATTGTCCCTGCTGTCCAGAAAAAAAAAAAAAAAAGAAATCAGAGCAGGGCAGGTGGAAGCCCTGTCCTCCATAAGTGATATTACTTCTCCTTGACCTGTGTTTTAGGGCTGAACGCGTCCCAGAGGAGACATAGCTCACTAACTTGATTTCCTCATGTGTCTCAAAGCCACCTGCATTTCATAGAATCATGGAATCACTAGGTTGGAAAAGACCCACTGGATCATCACTGGTTATCCTCTGCTGGGGTTTGATGCTCTGCTGTGAAAGGCTGTCACTCCTTGTCTGTTATAGTATTTCTGCACCCAGGCCAAGACAGAGGGCCTGATCCTGGGAAGCACAAACGTCTCCCACTGGGTGTCCTGGGAGGCAGGGAGTGTTTGCAGAATGTGGGGTTGGGGCAGTCCTGCTTCCTGGGAACTCTGTGCCTCGCTGTCCAGACAGAGCTCTGGCTGTTTAAGGCACTGGTCTTGCTCTCCTGGCCAAGCTCAGCACCACTGGTAAGATCGCAGCCCCCTTTGGGGGGGTATCCCTTATCTTAGACTCAAGCAATGTCCTCCCTCTGTAAGCACATCCCTCTGCCTTTCTGGAGCAGTGTAGCCCATTTCCATACTGAACAGGAAGGAAGAAATCATAGAATAGTTTGTGTTGGAAGGGACCTTGAAGATCATCCAGTTTGACTCCACCTCCCGCTGGATCAGGTTGCTCTAAATCCCATCTAACCTGTCCTTGAACACCTCCAGGGATGGGGCAGCCACAGCTTCCCTTGACAATCTGTGCCTCATCACTCTCATGGTGAAGAAATTCCTCCTTATGTCTAGTCTAAATCTGCCCCTCTCCAGTCTATGCCCATTGCTTCTGGTCCTATCACTACAAGCCTTTTCAAAAAGTCCCTCTCCAGCTTTCTTGTAGACCCCCTTGAGGTACTGGAAAGTTACTATGAGGTCTCTTCAGAGACTTCTCCACTCATCTCTTCAAATAAATTTGGAGCCAAACCCTGTGGGGCAAAAACCCCATTTCACAAGCCTCTGGCTAAGAAAGGGTTTGCATTCCCAGCTCAGTTAGTTTCTCTGAGAATAAATGGCTTGTGTCTCATCTGGCTAATTCCCTACCTGTGCCAAGGCAGCCATGCTGGAGCTTAGTCCTTTTCCCATCAGCGCAGGGAACTCTTCCACTTGGATTCCCTGTGCACAGGGGCTCCTCCCATGTGCCAGGTGGAGAATTCCTGCAGGGCTGCACGGTGTGCCAGGCACAGCCAGCTGACCATCCCTTTGGAGACAGGGGGATGCTCCTCTTGAACAGCCCTTTCTGCATGCCATGGAAGAACCTGGGTGAAGATGCAGGATTGCTTGTGAGATGGAGAAAATGTCAGTGGGAAGCAGGCCACGGAGGCGTTAACCTTTCTCCTGGAATCCCACATCTCTGCTGCTGCAGTGTCCTTCCACCCTGGTGCCTGGGAACTTATGTCTTTCCCCTGTCTGTGTCTGTTCCTCCTCCTTGTGGGATGTGGGGGTGCATGAATGGCAGCAAAGAAATTCAGGGTCAGTGTAGGGTGAGGGTTTTGCGGAGAGGCTGCAGCTCGGTGGGCTCTGGCATGGCTCGGGAAGCAGAGCAGAGCCCATGGCAGATATGCTTTGCAAGCAGTGGCTGAGCTGCACCTGCCAAGCCCTGCAGGCTTCTCCCAGCCCTATAGCCCCCAGAAACCCAGAGCCAGAGGACAAAGCAGGCACTCGCTGCTCCGGGCTGATAAGAGCAACTCCGCCAAGTGTGGCCCCTGTGGTGGCTAGATTTAGACTAGAATCCAAGTCTGGAGGAGCAGGATTGGTCTGGTCCCCAGCAGCAATGCGGCATCTCATCTGGCTGTCAGTGGGCGAGAGGCGGAAGATGCTGGTGATGGATATTATTAGAATAGTAATTAGGCCCTGGGAGCAGGGATCCTAGAGAAGGAGGGAAGGAAAATCATCATTTGTTACTCCACTGGCTCGAAACCAGGAGAGTTTTCGTGCTAGAAGGAGTTTCAGAAAGGAGAGGCGGGAGGGGAAGGCTGTTCTCGCAGATCTAAGGAGGCAGCACTTTCTATTGAGGTAGGGGCTGTGCCCAGGGATCCAGAGCAACCCACAGGGGTGAGGGAGTCTAAAAGAGTGCAGTAAATCTCTGATTTACTCTAAGGGGTCGTGGATGGTGGCCAAGGCCAGGGCTCAGGCACTTGAGGCTCGGTGAGTGGCTTTGTGGCCTGCTGCGATGCTCGTGTGTGTGCACTTGTCTGTGCAGGAGGCTGCCCTCCATCCACCAGCCCAGACAGAGGCAGGTTCCTGGCAGCTGCTCAAGGAACTCAAACTCTAGGGCAGGCCTGGTACCACAGCTTGGGTGAAAGCTGCTGCCCACCATGCAAAAACTCTGCTGTGCTCAGCTCAGAGTGCAACAGGCAGCTGCCCACGCTGGAAAGATCACTCCACACTGATCCCATTCCTCCTTTCCCTGGTTTTAACAGGAGATCAGGCACCAGCTGGCCAGCCCTCCCTTGCTGAGCTGCTGTCTGACCTCCACACATGGTCCTGCTGGGCCAGAATTTAGAGCCATTAACATTGTGGTGACGACTCTTTCCATCACCTGCAGTGATGGGAGTACAGAATGGGGCGTCCTTCTGCTGGAGCGCAGGACTCTTCTCCCTAAGAGCGATTTGCTCATCCTGGAGTGGCCTACCTGTTAGTTTGAGATCCCCTTTGGCTTCCTGCTCACTACAGTGATGTGGCATCAGACACAGCCAAATCATAGAATCACAGAACTAGGTCGGAAGGGACCCATTGGATCATCTAGTCCAACCATTCCTATCAAACACTAAACCAAATCTACCTCATCCCCATCTATGTTGAGTTTCTGTCTCCATTCTGGCCAAACCAGGTCATCAGCATACGTAAACTCAAAATATTGTCCACATCTCCTGACTGTCTGTACTCTTAGAACATCCTCATGCTTGCAAGACAAATGCATGACGACTTTGTTAATCAAAAAGGATGATGGGAGCTGTGTGGTGATGTTCAAACTTTGCGTATGTACAGACTGGGTAAGCGCAGCCAAGGTCTTTATTGCTGAACCTGGGAAAAGAATTAAAAGCAAGAGAGAAAGGGGAGAGGACAGAGTTCATAGAATCATAGAATCATAGAACAACCAGGTTGGAAGGGACCCATCGGATCATCGAGTCCAACCATTCCAATCAAACACTAAACCATGTCCCTCAGGACCTCGTCCACCTGTGTTTTAAACACCTCCAGGGAAGGTGAATCAACCCCCTCCCTGGGCAGCCTGCTCCAATGCCCAATGACCCTCTGTGTGAAAAACTTCCTCCTAAACTCCAGCCTAAATCTCCCCTGGTGGAGCTTGAGGCCATTCCCTCTCGTCCTGTCCCCTGTCACTTGGGAGAAGAGTCTAGCTCCCTCCTCTCTACAACCTCCTTTCAGGTAGTTGTAGAGAGTAATGAAGTCTCCTCTCAGCCTCCTCTTTTCCATGCTGAACAACCCCAGCTCTCTCAGCCACTCCTCATAAGGCCTGTTCTCCAGCCCCTTCACCAGCTTTGTTGCTCTTCTCTGGACTCACTCCAGAGCCTCAACATCCTTCTTGTGGTGAGGGGCCCAGAACTGGGCACAGTATTCAAGGAGCGGCCTCACTAGTGCTGAGTACAGAAGGAGAATCACCTCCCGGATTGTTGATGATCTTGGGATTACAGGAGGCTTCTGCAAGTTACATGTTTTTACTTTTGAGAAACAGCACTGTAATGACCTCAGTGGGGGAGGAGGGGTGTGACCCCACTTCTGATGGATATCATGTCAGTGAGAGCAGCGTCCAACTTAGCAGAGAGGTGTGTGTGCAGATATGTGGATCTGTGTCTCTGCCTGCCCTCTCCTGGTTAGACCCATCCCAGTCTCACAGTCCCCATGCACGCCAGCGATCCATGCCTTAAGACAACAGCCTTTTCCTGACATGTGTCCTAAGCTCTGTGCTTCTGGCAGGGAAGGACATCCCTGCTCTGCTCTTGGGAGGGATGTTTTACCCCTGAACTTCTACCACAAGGCTTCTGCTCACCAGCGACCACAACCACCCAGCCAAGTGTTTGTGAGAGCAGCCAGATCTCATTCTCAAAGCCATTTTTTAAAATAAAATCTATTAAACCTACATCTTTGTCTTTCTTTTCTCTGGGCTGCCAGTAAAATTCAGCCACCTAACGCCACACTTCTGCCTGTTTCTGCAGCATCCTTAGTGGGAGGACAGGCCAGATTCTGACCTCATTACCACTTCTTACACCCTATGTGATGCTTTCTAAGTCAGTCACGTCACTCCTGATGTTTGTGGGTCTAAAGGAAACAGAAGCTGCTTGTGCACTTGCATTCTCCAAAGCTCCGTAACTCTGACTTCAGCAGATAAATAAATGTAGCGCTTAATCCCCAACATTTTCTATATTTTCATACTTGGAGTGTATATAGGCACCCATTTCCATCTAATGCTGATGAACGTTCCCATGTTCCGGTGGTTTTTTGGGACTCAGCGTAGCAGTGACCACCACCGGTCACTAAAACTGAATGTTGCCTTGCCCAAGGCCAAATGAATGTTTGTTGAAGGATACGACTTCCTTACAAAGCCATACTTTTGTAATTTTGGTTTCTCTTTTTTTAGGGGGGAAAAAGAAATCTTCCATATCATTGTGCTTGTACATTACTAGCTGCATGATTAAAGATACAAGGAGTGTAACGTACCGGGAATAAAATGTATATACGTCCCCTGATATAATTGGGTTTATTAGCTGTGAAAATCATTTAATCTGGTTGTATTACTGTAATAAACTTGAAGTATAAACTTGATGTGGCTTTTATTAGCTCGTTGGTCAAAACTATCAACCAGCACCTACTGCATTTGCTCCCACGGGCTCCTCTGCTGCCCTGCTGAACACAGCTCCGCAAAGCCTGGCAGGTAACAGCCTCTCAGGGCTTGGACTCCACCACCAAATGCACCCACTGATCTCCTCAGCAAGGACAACTGCACAGCCACAGTAACCCCTGGAGTTTGTCCTTCAGCCTGTGCTTGCATAGAAAGTGTTTGGTTTCATGGAATTATGAGGAAAGGAGAATTCTTTTTGCTGCTCTCACTCAGATTATTTCCTTGCCTTCACAGTGGGAGATTGAGCCCTGAACTACATCACCTCAAGAATGTGGTAACCAGAGATGAAAACTGTCTGGCTTGTTTGCTTCCCTTAGCAAGTTTGCAGATGACATTAATCTGGGTGGAAGTGTTGATCTGGTGGAGAGTAGGGAGGCTCTGCAAATGGATCTAAACAGGATGGACTGCTGAGCTGAGTCTAATGGCATGAGGTTTAACACGACCAAATGCCGGGTCCTGCACTTGGGGCACAACAAGCCTATGCAGAGCTACAGACTAGGAGAAGTCTTTCTAGAAAGCTGCCAGGAGGAGAGGAACCTGAGGGTGTTGGTCGACAGCCGACTGAACATGAGCCAGCAGTGTGCCCAGGTGGCCAAGAAGGCCAATGGCATCTTGGCTTGTATCAGAAATGGTGTGACCAGCAGGTCCAGGGAGGTGATTCTCCCTCTGTACTCAGCACTGGTGAGGCCTCTCCTTGAATACTGTGTTCAGTTCTGGGCCCCTCACCACAGGAAGGATGTTGAGGCTCTGGAGCAAGTCCAGAGAAGAACCACAAAGCTGGTGAAGGGGCTGGAGAACAGACCTTCAGAGGAATGTCTGAGAGAGCTGGGGGTGTGTAGCCTGGAGAAGAGGAGGCTGAGAGGAGACCTCATTACTCTCTACAACTACCTGAAAGGAGGTTGTAGAGAGGAGGGATCTGGGCTCTTCTCCCAAGTGACAGGGGACAGGACAAGAGGGAATGGCCTCAAGCTGCACCAAGGGAGATTTAGGCTAGAGATTAGGAGGAAGTTTTTCATGGAAAGGGTCATTGGACATTGGAATAGGCTGCCCAGGGAGGTGGTTGATTCACCTTCCCTGAAGGTGTTTAAGGCACGGGTGGACGAGGTCCTGAGGGACATGGTTTAGTGTTTGATTGGAATGGTTGGACTCAATGATCCGATGGGTCTCTTCCAACCTGGTGATTCTATGATTCCTTTCTTGTGTTTGAGAATGAGAAGTTGTTAATGATTTAGCTGGCTGCTCTGGCAGTTGGGGCACAGGTGAGCAGCTCTGACCATGGGGAGAACCCTGGGCTGATACACCCTCCAAGCTTGTCTCATCTAGGCACCACATTTCTACAACTGCAGGTAGTTGTAGCCCACGCAGCAGCAGGCAGCAAGACAGGCATTTAAATAGAAATTTCAAGGGTCTATTCCCTGTGTGGAGGAAGCACTGTCAGAAGAAGATGATGCAGCGACTGAAATCCTGCCCACTCCTCAGTTGGTGAGTGCGTATCCCTGAGTGAGTCACCCACATGCAGCTGACAGGTTCAGCGCATCCCACGCAACCCCACGTCTGCCTGGCCAGAACAGCAGCAAAGCCTTCGGGGAGCTCACAACATGTTTTGCTGTACCACTGTGCTCAGCTTGCGATATGGATGAGAGCATGCAGCTGTCAGGATCCAGCTCCCAAGGCACCCACAGTTATCCCCAGCACTTGGGAAGCCACACGGAAGCCAAACAGGCAGGTTTCTCTGGGGGCAGCTCCCAAAGGCCAACTCAGTTGGAAAATCAATGGTGGTTTTCCAGACTAGATCCCAGTTCAACCCTAGTAAAGCATCTCCTCGTGTTGCTGTGGGTTTCCTGTGAAGCAGCGGTTCATTGCTTGCGGGAAGGGTTTTGATGGAGCTGGTGAACACACAGGTTGAGTGAGCTGTGTTCTGAACACCAGCTATGCCACCCACACCATCAGATTCCCCTGCAGAGCTGCAAGGAGGAGGAATGATTCACACAGAATTGCCAGACTCACGAAAGAAACTCTGGGAGGAAAAAAGGAAAGAAGAGAATTGGGAGGGGCAGCACGGCAAGATTCCTCTGGGAAGCAGTTCCTACAGTTAAACAGAAATAAGGAAAATAATGTGGAGAATCCCAAACTGCAGTACAAGCTATGAGATGCATAGAAACCACCCCCTGCCACCTTTTCGTGGAAAGGGTTATTGATCACTGGCAGAGGCTGCCCAGGGACATGGTTGAGTCACTTTCCCTGGAGGTATTTAAGGGATGAGTGGATAAGGTGCTGAGGGACGTGGTCTAGTGTTTGATAGGAATGCTTGGACTCGATGATACAGTAGGTCTCTTCCGATCTGGTGATTCTATGATTCTCCTGGAGCTCAGCTTCTGAATCACAGACATCATATTCTGGTCTCAAACCAAGCCAGAATAATGCCCTCACCATCCTCTTTCCAGCTGATGTCCTGCTCTAAAAGTCTCTTATCTCACATGGAGAGAGGTCATCATGAAGTCTCCAAACTGGTGTAAGCAGGGACTGGCATAATTGGTTTGGAGACACGGATCCACCTTGCCTATGCCTGCTCTCTCCCCACCCCATCCCTCCATTGCATGAGCTCCGGCAGAGCTGGGTGATGCTGCACCAGTGCTGCTGCTGGCCAAGGGGACTGGAGCTCTGGGAATGGGAATGAGTGAGCAACCAGGCAGCAGATGTTGCTTCTTTCCAAGGGTACTTTTCATTTCAACAGCAGATCCGTGATGCAAACTGAACAGGGGAGATCTCTCAGCCAGGGTCAGGCTGGACATTACGAAAAAATTTTACCCAGAAAGGGTCATTGGGCACTGGAACAGGCTGCCCAGGGAGAGGGTCGAGTCACCTTCCCTGGAGGGGTTTAAGGGACAGGTGGACGAGGTGCTGAGGGACATGGGTTAGTGTTTGATAGGAATGGTTGGACTCGATGATCCAGTGAGTCTCTTCCAACCTAGTGATTCTATGAGTCTATGAGTCTACAGATGCTGAAACAACCTCCTTCCTCCCAGATACCCAAGTAACAACTGCCTCCTCAGGCAAGGCTGGTAAGCTTCTGTCAGAGCTTCTGGAACAGGAGAGGAGGTTGACAAACATTAGGAAAGAAAATAATCACTAATATCCACCAAAGATGGCAATATTGCAAAACATGTTTTGATTCTAATTCAGAGTGAACACTCAGAATATCAAAACTGGCACAAACTCGGTTTTCCAAAGAAAACTGACCCAGATGCACCAAAATGTTTCTTAAAGAACAGCCAATTTATGATCACGTTGTAATATTTTGCATTTTATTTTTAATATTTTATCATATATGCACTGTGCTGCTCCTGCAGACAGAGGACCCGGAGATGGTGGGGTTATGAGATCCCTCTTGGAATCATACAATCACCAGGTTGGAGAAGATCTGGTTCTGGTTACCTGGATTGTCAAGTCCAACCATTCCCATCAATCACTAAACCATGTCCCTCAGCACCTTGTCCACCTATCCCTTAAACACCTGCAGGGAAGGTGACTCAACCCCCCCACCCGGGCAGCCTGTTCCAATGCCCAATGACTAGGAATAAATAGATAAATAAATAAATAAATAAATAAATAAATAAATAAATAAATAAATAAATCTTGCAGGATAAAAACCTTAAATTGGAGGATGCCTTTCATCCTTCTGAGGGTTAAGCAACATTATTAATACTTGAAATTACTATTAAACCTTTTGTCTCTACTGACAACGACCTGTGGGGTTTGGAATCAAGTGTTTCTTTTTCCAGCAATGTGACCATGGCAGGGGGGGTTGGAATTAGGGGTGATCTTTAAGGTCCCTTCCAGCTCAAACTATTCTATGATTCCATGACTGGGGGATGGTATCCTATTTTTTGATGTGGATTTCCTTCATTTGTGCCTCCTTCTTGTTTCCTTGGGTTTTTTTCATAGAATCATAGAATCATAGAACAACCAGGTTGGAAGAGACCCACTGGATCATCGAGTCCAACCATTCCTATCAAACACTAAACCATGTCCCTCAGCACCTCATCTACCCCTCCCTTAAACACCTCCAGGGAAGGTGAATCAACCACCTCCCTGGGCAGCCTATTCCAATGCCCAATGACCCTTTCCATGAAAAACTTCCTCCTAATCTCCAGCCTAAATCTCCCCTGGTGGAGCTTGAGGCCATTCCCTCTCGTCCTGTCCCCTGTCACTTGGGAGAAGAGGCCAGCTCCCTCCTCTCTACAACCTCCTTTCAGGTAGTTGTAGAGAGTAATGAGGTCTCCTCTCAGCCTCCTCTTCTCCAGGCTAAACAACCCCAGCTCTCTCAGACGCTCCTCATAAGGCCTGTTCTCCAGCCCCTTCACCAGCTTCATGGCTCTTCTCTGGACTCGCTCCAGAGCCTCAACATCCTTCTTTTATTAAGCATTTTATTCATAAAGTATCTTCTTTAGGTTGTATACAAAAACTTTCTGACATCAGCATGCTGATCATACTTTATTTTATTAAAATAAGTTACAAGACCTCAAATTACTTTCCCATTTAATGGACAGATGACATAGGCACATTTTTTGACTCTGCCTTGCCATTTCACAGTTTTGTATAATGTGATATTCTGTATCCACCCATTTTTTTCTGCATTTACTTTTAAAGACAAGAAAAAAATGTAGATACTGCAGAAATGCAGTACCTGCTGTGCTACTTGTAGTACAAACTGAAGCACAGTGGGGTAAGGGAACTTTATAGCTATAAAGCGACTGTACATGAGAATCCTCGGTCACTGTATTTTCATGACTCTTATCTCCCTGAAGTCTTCTTGATATTTGACAATAATAACAAACTAACTGCTGTTTTTGTAAGCTGTGCAACAAAACAAAGCTTGCTAAGCACAGTAAAAAGGATTTCTTCTGAAAAATTATTTTAGAATCAAGTAGAATGATAGCTCAGACAACCTGCTGTCTGCTTTGATACGCCTCCAGCTTCTCCGACACTTCATCTAGTGGTCAGTGGTTAAGGACAATGTAAGAGATGACTATAAGGTTTGCTTTAGTTATAATCTTTCACATTGTTTCATTTCCAACACAGGGTCTGTTTTCTACATAAGGTCAATGCATGCTTGAACCAGAGACTTCAAAACATGTAAATGTCTCTGATTTTAGAGATCGAACAAGGTCTGGCCACATCCCGACTGCTCTCAACAACCCTAACTTCTTAGAAGGAGTTGGACCAAGTGACATTCAGGGATTAAGAGCAGCAGGTGATTGTCTCTGCTGCTTTTTCCAGGTTGACTTTGAAGTATTCTAGGGATACAAATTCCACACATTGCTTCCAAAGAAAACCTCCATTCTGTGCAAGAAAGTGTAATCCTAACTTGAAACCATCACATTTTCTTGCATAACATTAGCTCTTTCAGGCAGATGGGTTGTCCTCTGAAGGGTGTGATACTATTGAGTTGACATTACAGGTTTAATTATCTTGGCGTTCAGTTTTAACTGAAATTCCCTAGAATTATATATTATATATAACCAAGGAAAACTAGAATCTCGCCTTCACATTTCCCAGGCAAGTAAACTGAATTCCATGCACAATTCAAGAAAAGGGATTTAGACCTTATAAAAAAAACTTTGAATCTATTCAAGAACTTGGAAAGTCTTGCATCCTTGGCAGAAGTTTCCATATGACTTTCAGAAACTTTGGTGATATTAAAAAGTTCATTTATCTTAATGAGTTAACATATAAGACTTATTAAACTCCTGCTCTGCTTTCCTTTGATTAATGCTAAATAAACCACTCTTTCTTGATTTTGAAGCGCTTGGTAAATTCCAGTGCCCATTTTGTGTGCCTTGAATATTTTGGGACATATACACACACAAATAATAGGAGGGTTCAAAACAGAGCATTTGCTGTAACAGCAAAAGTAATCTGGAAGAATTACAAACAGAGGAGTGCTTGATGTACAACATAGTGTATCTAATTTAGTTGATGTAGGTATCTGCATTTTATCTGTTACTGTGATACTAAAGCCCTTCAATGAAGTGTGAAAGCATAATGCTATTTGCAACAATGAAGATTTTGCTCCATGACATTTCTAAAATAAACAGGAAAATAGTTTCTGTTGTGAGGCGTGTTCCTTCCCTGGCTGACATCAAAGCGGCTCCCTCTGAAATACCAGTAAAGAGCTGAATGCAGAAAATCACATAAGAAAAAGGATATGCTTCATCGACAGAGCTTCAAGGCGTGAGGTGACCGAGTCCTGCAAGGCAGCTATTGCTTCACACTTACAGGATTCTTCAGTTGTCACGAGACTGCTTGTTATGGCTCCTAAGAGAGAAAACAGCATTTACAGTGTTTATGACAATGATCAAACATTTAAATCCCAGTAAAACTCTTGATTCTGCAACAGGAGTTGAATTCCTGTTGCAAGCACAGCAACTCAGGGCAGCTGGAATGGAGGGACGGTAGTGAACAGGGGCTGATGTGCAGCAGGGACACGAGTATCATAGTGCAGAAACAAGAGAGTCAAGAGAGTATTTGACTTTGACTGAGGAGAAGGAAGAGCAGGGACTTCCTTGCCTACCCATCCGGATCCTCTGCACTCTTTATATCGGACCCAAGTGACAGGGAACAGGACAAGAGGGAATGGCCTCATGCTCCACCAGGGGAGACTTAGGCTGGACATTATGACAAAATTTTTCATAGAAAGGGTTGTTAGGCACTGGAACAGGCTGCCCAGGGAGGGGGTTGAGTCACCTTCCCTGTAGGTGTTTAAGGGATGGGTGGATGAGGTGCTGAGGGGCATGGTTTAGTGTTTGGTAGGAATGGTTGGACTTGATGATCTGGTGGGTCTCTTCCAACCTGGTTGTTCTATGATTCTATGATTATTGAATAAAATATAATAAGAGTCCTGGGTGCAGGGACCAACCAGCCTCTGCCATCACCTCTAATTGCTAGACTGGAGTGAATCTTCCCTTTGCTTGTTACCTCTCCCTCTCATCCAGAATATTCCCTCATCCCATAAGGCATCCTGGGAAGTAAAATGAGTGTGTTCAAGTGATACAAACTGAGAAGAACCTGCAGTCCAGGCCTCTACCTTCTGAGTAATACTTTGACCATCAGGCTATCCACACAGGAAGGCCACCGGTATCACTGTAAGCAGCATCTATTAAACTAGGTATATTTAAGGCCATGACTAACTTCTTGTGCTTCTCTTCAGAGGAATTCTAGAATCACCAAATGGTTTGGCTTGGAAGTGACTTTTAAAGGTCATCTAGTCCACCCTCCTGCCACTGGCAGGGACATGTTTCATTACATAGGGTTGTTTAAAGCCCTGTCCAACCTGACCTTGAATGCTTCCAGGGGTAGGGCAGCCACAAATTATCTGGGCAACCCATTCCAGTCTCACCACCCTCACAGTGAGGGCTTTCTTTCTTATGTCTAAAGGTATCTAAACAGAATCTAAAACTATCTGTCTATACAGAACTAAGGCTGTTGCCCTGTCAGAGCTGGATTGTAATGGCATTTGGGGTACCCATCACTCCCAAACACAGCACTTCTGCATTAGTCCAAAGTTTAGCCTCTGGCAGTTTTGTAAGCCAAGCAGGAAGGCACGTAGTGATTTTTAGGCACTCTAAAGAGTCGGTCAGTGTCAGAAATCAATCCCTTTGCATCAGTTTGAGATGTGGGACCTAAATCTCAGCTTGGGAAGGGATTAGAAGAACTGAATATACCACTTGGTAAGTAATACAAAAAGCAGGAACACATGTAACAAAGCTGGTGAAGGGGCTGGAGAACAAGAGGAGCGGCTGAGAGAGCTGGAGTTAGTTAGCCTGGAGAAGAGGAGGCTAAGAGGAGACCTCATTGCTCTCTATAACTACCTGAAAGAAGGTTATAGAGAGGAGGATATGGCCTCTTCTCCCAAGTGACAGGGAACAGGACAAGAGGGAATGGCCTCAAGCTCCACCAGGGGAGATTTAGGCTAGAGATTAGGAAAAAGTTTTTCACGGAAAGGTATCATTTTTGATCCATCAAGAGGTGTGAAAACAAGTCCATTCCAATGTCCCATGACTATCAATGGATGCAATAACATTCAAATAAGCCCAAATGAGTTAAAATCCTAGCGGGAAGACACAATATAATTAATAGAAGAGTCAGTTAGTATGACATAGAAGTCATGAATCTCTTAAGAAAGTGAAAGCTCGAATTGCCATACTCTACAGTGGTTCCATGGAATTGTCCCTTGGTCTTACCCTCAGTTTTCTAGACTTACAGGGGACCAGCCTTGGCTGTCCTCAAGCATTCCTTTTTCTCCATAACCCAGCAGAAACCCAGGGATGATCACAAAGAGCTCAGAGAGGTGATCATTTCATTGTGGTATAATAACATCAGGCATCAGCTGCAAGGGTCTAGGACAACTTCCCATGGCAAGCTCTCCATGGGGACACATCTAACCCTGAGCCTAGGCCTGACCCTAACTCTAATGGCTCCTCTCAGAGAGCTGGCCCATGGAGAGTGGTCCCTTCCCACAGCTGTGAGTTCATAGCTCCAGGAAAGGCAATTTAACTTCATCTATTCCATAAAGAAAATAGGCAAACACAAGGACTGCAGTGAGATTACATCTGAGACCAGAAGAGTAAGCTTCCAAAGGCAGAATCTTCTTAAAACCGGTCCTACAATTATTAAATATGTTTTGATCAAGTTATCAAGAGGTATTTCTTGTATGTAATACCTGTCTCTTGATTTGTGTGTTTTTATGTTGCTTGCAAAGGCAATGACAGCAGATTGTTCAGTTATTTCTTTTGTAGATACACAGATGCACAGCTGATCATAGAATCATAGAACAACCAGGTTGGAAGAGACCCACAGGATCATCGAGTCCAATCGTTCCTATCAAATCAATGCTGAACAAATGAATTTGACATTATAACAGTGAAATTATAGAAATATTACACCTAGATACAACTTCTCTTTTTGTCTGAATAATTTTAGTGTTGGGTTTTTGTGTTTATCAATCATGCCATTGATATTTCCATTTTACAGGGAAACTGCAACATCTATGAACAGATTAATTTCTAGTAGTGTAGAAATGCATTTGTCTTAGAGCCAATGTTGAAACTGATGTCTCCTTGATTCCACTGAAGACGTATTTGTTCAGCTCCCGTATTTGGAACGTTCCACCAGCTTTATGGTCAATGTACAAAGACAAGCTGTTCAAGAGTCAGCTGGAGGAAGGCCAGCTCAAAGTATCACACCAACACGGTTGGTTTCCAACCAACTGCTAGTTGATTCTTTTTATGTTTGCATTTAAATTCTCCAATGACAGATACAGATCCTCCTTGGATTATGTCTCTTTTAACAAAATTTCTGTTCCAACCAACTCTGGCAACTGCCCAAGGGAACCATGAAGTCTTCTACAGTCCTTCAGTGACATTTAGAGTCTTTTCGTATTTGATATTCAAAATTGTGGACACTCTGTTGCCACTGGGATGCCCAACAAGCCATACAAATAATGGCAGAGCTGTGTTTTTACACTGCATTTGTGTTAAAGTCCAGACCTACAGAAAATTACTATTTTTGTAGATAGTCTCTGGTTATATCAACCTATTTTATAACTTTGCTTTTACATAAGATCCTTAGCCGCTTGATGGAATAGTAAGTTATTGCTGCTCTGAACCACACTAGCTACCTCTTGAGGTCCTTTCCAATCCAACTTTACCTATGATTCTACATCAAATGGTGCAGACATTCTGCCAACAGTTGATGCCATTATTGCCCATCTGAGGGGAAAACAGTGAGTTCAAGCCTGTCCCACACCAGTTCTGCTCCCCTCTGGTCTCCCACCATCCTCCGGATGCTTGTATGCAACCGAGTCCCATGCCTCAGAGACAAATGCCCCAGAATCCTGCTTTGCCAATCCTCCCATTTATTCCCACTTCATAAGGAAATACGACTTATAACCAATTATTTCTTTTTAAATGCAGTGAAGTCCTTACATGTGTGGTGATAGCTAAGAGTCAACTGTAGTTTTGAATACAATAACTGCTATAACTAAACAAGAAGGATCAAACTAGCTCCAAACATTAGTGCAAACGAGCAGAAAAGAATGAAAAGGGATTATACTTTCAGGGAGTTTATGAGTTGTTTGTTTTTCTTTTAAATACAGTGAAGGCCTTAGTTATAAGAATATAAAGACCAAATGGCAAACAATTACTATCATCGTTGTGTAGAAAGTGCTCTATATATCTGAACATTGCTGGAAGTGGAAAAGGCAAAGTGACACAGAACTCTCTTATAACACTGGAATGCATATGGAAGTTTCTCAAACAGGCCCAAATAAATTAACCTGCTAACGATCAGAGTTTTTCAATCCATATGCTTAGCTGGGAAGGGTATGAGCGGGATTGGGAATTGCAATCTGCTCTTACTTGAGCAAGTCTTCTTGTCTGGATTCAGGGTGTAGCCTTGGTGGCAGTCGCAGGTGTAGAACAGATCATCCCTCACGCAGACCTGCTCACAGTCGTGCCTTCCAGGAGCACACACGTCGACAGCTGAGGAAGGCATTTGAGGAGAGTATTAATCGATACCCAAAGTTCAGTTGAATCCATGTTCATTTCCATTTGCAAACATCTGGATTCAAGCAAAGACTTTTTTATTGCATGTCAGCACACTGTTAGTCATGGTAGAGTATACACAGGGTGATTTTACCTAGCTATCAGCATCACAAAATTAATAGGACGTTTGGAATACTGGTGATACCTTTTTTTTTTTGCACTTGTAACAGAAGGAACTGAACTAGTAGTGACCCAGTTACAAAATAATTATCCAAAGGACTTCCAGAGAACTAATATCTGGATTTTAAAACAGTATTTGGCATTATTTCAGCTCTAATTGAGTTGGATAAGACACTGTTTTATGGAATGAGAAGACCATAAACAGCAGAGTGTGCATGGCTGCAAAAAAAAAGAGAGATGTGGCACCCGCTGCCAGTTACAAAGTGGACACTTGATGTGTTAGGCTGGTATTTTCTGCCAAATTTAGCACATCAACTCTCCAAGGCCAAGCTGAGAAGGAGTTCCTATATTTGGATATCATTGCAATAAGGAGGTTCAGTAAGGACCAAAGAAAAGAGGGAAAGGAAGGGAAGGGATTAATATATATTAATTAAATGTATTATAATATAATAATATATATGACCTACAAATTCATATGCATTCTCCATCATTTTATATATAAAAATATATATTATATAAAAGTACACACCCTTATTATATATATAAATATACAACCTTAAGTACCAGCTATGTCTATGCTGTCATTCTCCACAAGAGGCCAGAACTGGGAAAGAACATTTTCCCCCATCCTCTAGAGCTGGAGTACTTTTTAAGGTCCAAACACGTGCACCAGAAAGAGCCGTCACTCTCATGATGACACATACTGTAAATTCTCTTCCAGCACAGATTTTGCTCTTCTTCATCTCATTCCCTTGTGCTGCTTTGCTGAAGAGTTTCCTGACATAGATTACATATCATGTATTCCCACCCAATATATTATCCATCTTCTCTCTCGGGTGGATGTGGCAATTCATGTTCCGTAAGTGTGAATTGCTCAGGGAAACATCAAACGGCATTTTAATTATACCAGTTAAAATCTTCACACAACTGTAGAAGAGTAATGGGGCTCAAATTGTTACTGGACACATGAAGAAATAAATTTGCACTGTTTTCTGTTGCACAGAAAATCTTGGGTAATTTATTCAAAAAAATAACATAGATTAACGTGATTTTTTAAAGCTACTTGCTTTTATCTTGACACAATATTTCCTTCATCAGGTCTTACCTGAGCATGTCTTCTTATCTGGATTCAGAGTGTACCCTTCGAAGCAGTCGCAGCTGTAGGATCCATCATTACTCACACAGACCTGTGCACAATCGTGCCTTCCAGGTGCACACATGTCCATGGCTGTGGTGAACCATGTTTTAGAGAAGAAACCTATTAATTCCCCCCCAGACACTCAAGCTTTTAAATGCTTCAGCATATAATTTAGTTGGGATTCCAATTAGGATTCAGTTAGTGCCCTATTAAATTATCACGTTGTGCTACAGACAACTGAATTCACTTACTAATTATTTAATGGAGGACGCAGAAACTAGGACTGCAAGACATTATTATACCACATTGCCTCTCAGTAAAAAAAGGATGTGGAGATGCTGGAACACATCCAGAGGAGGGCAATGGAGCTGGTGAGGAGTGCGGAGCACTGCTCTTATGAGGACTGGCTGAGGGAACTGGGGTTGTTTAGCCTAGAGAAAAGGAAGATGAGAGGAGACCTTATCACTGTCTACATCTCCCTGAAAGGAGGCTGTAAAGAGGGTGTTGGTGTCTTCTCCCAAACAACAAGTGATAGGACAAGAGGAAATGGCCTCACGTTGCACCGGGGAGATTTAGATTGGATATTAGGAAACATTTATTTACTGAAAGAGTGGTGAAGCATTGGAACAGCCTACCCAGGGAAGCGATGGAGTCACCATCCCTGAAGGTGTTCACAATCTGTGTAGGTGTGGCACTTGGGGACATGGTTTAGTAGGTGCGGTGGTGCTGGGCTGACAGCTGCATTTGATGACCTTACAGGTCTTTTCCAACCTTAATGACTTTATCTCACAAAATTCTGATTTTCATCAGCAATTCTAGCAGCCCTGAACATGCCCAGTAAGGAGGAAGATAAAACACCACACTGAGATGAGCAATAACCCGTCACATGTCAAGGCAGAGGAAGTTGTTTCTTGCAACATTAACAGTCACTATGGTGAATTCACATTTAACTTCATACTGAAAGCAGGCACAAAACCCAGGCATGGTAAATATAAACATTATTAAGTGGCAGAGAGATATAAAGCCTGGTGAGAGGAAAAGCAAACAAAAAAATAAGGGCATGAGAAGACTATGTTCTCTCTTCAGAAATACGAAGAATGAAACCTTTGGTGAGAAGAATGCTTATGAGCTGTCAGAGGAAAGGATGTGCTTACTAGATACAAAAGGCTACTCTAAGGCTGGTGCTGTTCAAAACTTCTGGGTTTAAAGAAACAACTCCCGAGAAATACTTGGGGAAAAAAAATATTTTATAATACTTTTCAGTGTGAGAATTCAAGAAGCTGTTGCTGGTATAAGACTGAAGTTGCTATATCACAGAACCCTGCACAGCTTGGAAGCATAAGCAGCAAGCTGTAAAAAACCCAGTTTTGACAGAAGAGGTAGAAAATGCTCAGGAAAACCATCAGGTTTTAAGTTCTCAATGGACAAGTGGCACACACTCTCCAATGGAGACGCACTGCTTGTGGGCATCTCTGGAACATGTTCATCGTCTCACAGGACCCAAGATATGTTTATGAATTACCATGAAGGCCATAAAATGGTATATAAGTGGCAAATTGCACTTTTGTAATCAACACATTTAAAGAAAAATGCAATTTTACTGTTACAGGGGCCACAGGGAAACTGTGCAGGTGAACATTTTGAGAGCTGATCTCTGTAAGCAATTTTTCAATTAGAAACAAAGAAGGTAACTCACAGAAGACATGTCCATGTCTACATGAGTTTCCTATATTAAAGTAGCCTTTAATTCTTACCCGAGCAAGTCTTCTTATCTGGATTCAGAACGTAGCCTTCGTAGCATTCACAGACATAGGATCCATTGTTACTCACACAGATCTGATCACACTCATGCCTTCCAGGTTCACACATGTCCACAGCTGCAAGACCCATGTTAAAGAAACAATTAATCGATAACAAAATATAGCTTGGGCTAAAGTGCATGTTCGCATTTTCAAACATTTTTCTATTTGGAACAAGCTCTGAATTGGCAATAAGAACTGAAGGAATTAGAATGAGTGGTTGGAGTAAATATCTATACAGTGTCTACATCTGAAGATTTTGTTTTGGCGTCTGGCCCTAATTAATAATTCTGGAGTGGTATTAAAAGCATGGTGATGGAGTCAAACTACTTTTCACCATTACTTGCAGCAGTTTTGTTTATTTATTACTTATTATCGAATTTCATAGAATCATAGAATCATAGAACAACCAGGTTGGAAGAGACCCATCGGATCATCGAGCCCAACCATTCCTATCTAACACTAAACCGAGTCCCTCAAGACCTCATCCACCTGTGCCTTAAACACCTCCAGGGAAGGACAATCAACCACCTCCCTGGGCAGACTATTCCAATGTCCAATGATCCTTTCCGTGAAAAACTGCCTCCTAATCTCTAGCCAGAACCTCCCCTGGTGGAGCTTGAGGCCATTCCCTCTTGTCCTGTCCCCTGTCACTTGGGAGAAGAGCCCAGCTCCCTCCTCTCTACAACCTCCTTTCAGGTAGCTGTAGAGAGTAATGAGGTCTCCTCTCAGCCTCCTCTTCTCTAGGCTAAACAACCCCAGCTCTCTCAGGTGCTCCCCATAGGGCCTGTTCTCCAGACCCTTCACCAGCTTCGTGGTTCTTCTCTGGACTTGCTCCAGAGCCTCAACATCCTTCTTGTGGTGAGGGGCCCAGAACTGGACACAGTATTCAAGGAGCGGCCTCACCAGTGCTGAGTACAGAGGGAGAATCACCTCCCTGGACCTGCTGGTCACACCATTTCTGATACAATTTATTATTATTGAAGGAGATACAGATCATAGAATCATAGAATCAGTAAGGCTGGAAAAGAGCTCTAAACTTATCCAGTCCAACTGTCAGCCCAGCACCACGATGCCTGCTAAACCATGTCCTGAAGTGCCACCTCTGTTCATTGTTCCAACAGTACATAATTAGCTGCCCAAATCCAATCATGGTGGTAGTTGAATACATTTCCGAAAGGAGTAATACCTGAACAGGTTTTCTTATCTGGATTGAGAGTGTAGCCTGCGTTGCAATCACAAAGGTAGGATCCGCCGTTACTCACACAGATTTGTTCGCAGTCGTGAGTCCCAAGCGCACACACATTCACAGCTACAAAGGGATTTACAGAAAAGGCATTGCAGTGATATCAAAGAAAATAAACAGTCATTAATAATTTATGCTTACAAAAAAAGTACATGCTGCACTGTCTGCTGGGATAGTAGTAGTGAATATCAAGGCTGTGTCACTGTCACAAAAAAAGCTAAAAGCATCTTTTGCTTCACTCTGTAGCTAGAAGAAAGAGGTCAGAAATGACACTGGACCAACCGCACTGAAGTTATTCACCACCTGAAGTGGCAGAAAGACAAGATGAATTGAAAAGCCTGCAACAGGGAGAGAATTTAAGCGTTTTAATCTTAAACTCAAGAAACCAACTCAGCATGAAGACTTCTGGCTTCTTGCATCCAGTCCCTTTCTATTACAACCAACCAGTTTAAATAATCCCAAAATGTATCAGTCACTGCCTGGCAGCTCACTAACTTCTGCTCACTGATCGATGAGCTCCTGCTGCACTGTAAAAAAAAAAAAAAAATCATCATGTAAGTAGAAATGAATTGGAAAACAAAACAAAACAAAATAAACTGCAGTGGAGAAAGTGTCAAGACCAGAAGGAAGAGGAAAATTATTCAGAGGTACTAGGATAAGAGCAGATGAAGACAGTGTCAGTGTAATGATGGTCCAGATGAATCAGCCAGCAAAGAAACTCCCCAGTGCAAGATAGGTGTGTGAGGGCTGTAGCAGCCTTGATCCACCAGGTTTAAAAAGTCAAGAAACACAAGAAGATAATGAAGGAAAGTTACTACAGTCAGGTGCCTCTACAGGCACGTGAACCTCGTAAATGCAGTGTGGTACAGAAATTATATCCACACCTCAGAGAACTGAGAAGCTGAAACTGCAAACTACAAAGTGAGATTCAGTTTTCAGGGACTGGCTAATTTCCCAGAAGATAGTCAACTTATTGTATGAAAGCTTATCAAGAGGAAAAGAGGAAGGAGACAAGGAAAGAAGGGAAAGAAAGGAAGAGAAAGTGGAAGGGAGAAAAATGGGAAGACAAGTCTGTTATTATCTGAAAGTTTACTTGGGTGAGTAGTTCAAATGTGGATATTGACTACTGGTAAAATCAAACTCCAAAGCAAAAGTGGTCAGGTAAGATATGAGAAGCAAGAGTGCTTGGATGTCCTCAGTTATTTCTGAGTGTAAAGCAACACTGCACATTTTCTAAAACGTGGAAGATTTAGATGTCCCCTAGTAAGGCTGCTACAAAGGGTGCATTGTCTTTTCATTGGTAAAAACAAATCTCAAACCCAGACAGTGTCTTTTCATTCTGATACACCCTTGGGAGTAAGAAAATTCATCTCCATGTCTTAGGAACAAAATCTGCGGGTGATAGTTTCAAATATAACTGAGAAGCTCAGATTCAAATGGTCAGATTTTTGTGGTAGGAAAGTCAAGCTTCCACTGACTTGGACATGAATTCGAGGCTAAGATTTTCTGTCTCTGAGATGGTTTCATGTTGAACGATGCTCTCAGTGTATCGAGAACTTGTCTTAGCCAACTATTTTGCCCCTGAACATTGGTTTTCTTGTTTTCAGTTTACCCTACAAACAAATTTATTTGATTTGGCCAAAGCAAAGAAAATCCTAACTGTCACTGGTTAGTCTAAATTTCTGACCAAAAAGCAGTGTAGAGATGGAAAAGAACTAGCTTACCCACACTGTCTTACAAGACACTCTTAGATTCATTTGGTTTGTGAGAACTTTTAGGAAAACAATTCCCTTTACCCCATTTTTTGTCCATTAACCCCACAGATTCTGCCTAGCTGCATATAGGCAACTCACTAGGAGGTGTGTTTGTTTATCCTCCAGCTCAGTAGGGGTGTAATTCCTATGTTTCAGCACAATAAACACTACAATTACTCTTGAGAAGAAGAGATTTTTCTTTGGTGCTGTGGAAGGACTTGCTTTGGCGAGAACATAGGTGGGAACTTAGTGGTATGTTCACAGCACACATACCTGCCCAGCTAGGTGGGTAATTATGCCCATTTCCAGCTGCCAGCAAGAGGATGTGGTCGCATCAGCAACACAACGTGATGTCAAGCCAAACCTGAAGGCATTTCCTATGTTAATTATTGGGAAAATCGTCCTGCCCGTAGATGGTCCTACACCTTCACTTCATACCTAGGAAAAGAGGTCTATTCACTCTAAAGGTATTCAAAAGGTGTGGTGGTAATCTTGGCTCTGAAATAACAAAGTAACACATTGCCAACCAAGTTCTCAAGGCAAGGACTGTTATTTTAGTTCTTTTACAATGTTCTTTACACCTGATTCTACCCAGTACTTGCTGGAGACTTGTTTTACAAGTAATTTCCCTAGGAATTTACCAGAAAAATCTACTTTGTAAAAGTTGTTTAATTGTCAAAAAGCCACAGTTTGATTTTTGTTGAGTAGGAATGTGTCATTACCATCTATAGACAGTCAAAAAGTGACTTTTTAAATGTAAATGACAATAGTAACCCACACTGGCCTAGCATCATTACTGGAGTTTTAGCCCAAAACCAAGTATACATCCAGCATTTCTCCAAGACCAGCCCTGAAAGAATCATAGAATCATAGAACAACCAGGTTGGAAGGGACCCATCGGATCTTCTAGTCCAACCATTCCTATCAAACACTAAACCAAGTCCCTCAAGACCTCATCCACCCATGCCTTAAACACCCCCAGGGAAGGTGACTCAACCACCTCCCTGGGCAGCCTATTCCAATGCCCAATGACCCTTTCTGTGAAAAACTTCCTCCTAATCTCTAGCCTAAATCTACCCTGGCGCAGCTTGAGGCCATTCCCCCTTGTCCTGTCCCCTGTCACTTGGGAGAAGAGCCCAGCTCCCTCCTCTCTATAACCTCCCTTCAGGTAGTTGTAGAGAGTAATGAGGTCTCCTCTCAGCCTCCTCTTCTCCAGGATAAACAACCCCAGCTCTCTCAGCCGCTCCTCATAGGTTCTGTTCTCCAGCCCCTTCACCAGTCTCGTTGCTCTTCTCTGGACTTGCTCCAGAGCCTCAACATCCTTCTTGTGGTGAGGGGCCCACAACTGAACACAGGATTCAAGGAGCTGCCTCACCAGTGCTGAGTACAGAGGGAGAATCACCTCCCTAGACCTACAGCTAATTGTTCCTGTCTAAGTCAAGTTGCAGAGAAACACAGAAAGGTGCAAGTCTGGCACAGTGAAAACGCCCAGTAGTGCCTGCAGAGTGAAAGCTCATCCTGACATGACCTGTTGCTGTGTTTGGGAATTTTATCCTGCACCAAAGTCCTCAAGCTAGCATGGTGGCTCATTGCCATGCTGATTTTCCTACTCTGAATCTACAAGGAGCCCTTCAGAACCACACTTCCACCCTTCTTACTTCCCAGACAGACGGGAAAAGATATTAAGCAGGCTGCCCAGCTCCAGTGTGCACTCTCACCAAGTGAGTAAATCGATATAGCTGAATCCCAACCAGATTGTCATGCTTTCTCTTGTACTAAACTGCACCACCTGCACAAGGAGGTCCACTGAAATCATAGAATCGTAGAATCATAGACTCATAGAATCATAGAATCATCAGGGCTGTTATTTGCATGGCAAGGTCGTTATTCGAAATGAAAAGTCATTACTTGGCCTCCACTGAATAAAAGGGTTGGCTTGTTTGCGCACCGAGCAGCAAAGGAAATATTTGAACGCAATACATAACACTTCTCAAAAAGAAAAACTTCTTTCTCAGGGAGCAGAACCACAGTAGGAGCCAAAAGGAGCCAAATTACACTGCCCTCTGGGATTGACCACCTTACCACAGAAAGTCTCTCTGAATTTGGCTGTCAGCTTTTCAATCACACCGTAGGTCTCCACATAAAAGACGTGTTCATCCAGGGGTTCGCTGGCCATTACCCTCAGGGACTGCATGTCTGCCCGGCCCACCCCAACTGCATAGATCTCAATGCCAGCTGTCCGAGCGCTTGCTGCCACATCTTCAACCTGGTCTTGTGGTCGTCCATCCGTCACAACGATGACCACCTTGGGGATATTGAAGGTTGCTGGCCGGGTGCCCATTTCTTCAGTGAAGACTTCATCCACGGCAGTTTGGATGGCAAGGCCAGTCATTGTGCCAGCAGACAAGGGCTGGATGTGAGATACAGCCTCCTTCATAGATGCTTTATCAAAGTAGGTCCGGAGGGGAAACTCTACCTTGACAGTGCTGGCGTAATTCATGACTGCCACACGGGTTGTTCTTTCACCGACGTCCAGAGTATCGATCATTTCTGACAAGAAGACTTTAACTTTCTCAAACTCTTCCGGTCGGACGCTACGGGAACTGTCTATAATGAAGACAAGGTCTAAGGGCCGGTTCTTGCAGGCAGCATCTGTCAAGAAGGATGGAAACCACTTCAGTTACCTCCTACACAGGACTGGAGCTCTCATCCTAGAGTACTGAGAGCTGTCATAGCAAACTACTCCTACCAGATAAATGTTGAAACGCTTGATTCTTCAGGCACAGGCTTGAAATTATAGTGAGCAACACAGTAAACATTCTTAAATATTAATTTTGACAATCAATAAATAACTAAAGCGTTGAAAGACAGGTCCACATTTGAGCCACAAAATGTCTAATTACCTTTCATAGAATCATAGAATCACAGAACAACGAGGTTGGAAGAGACCCACTGGATCCTTGAGTCCAACCATTCCTGTCAAACACTAAAACGTGCCCCTCAGCACCTCGTCCACCCATTCCTTAAACACCTCCAGGGAAGGTGAATCAACCACCTCCCTGGGCAGCCTCTGCCAGTGCCCAATGACACTTTCTGTGATAAACTTTTTCCTAATGTCCAGCCTAAATCTCCCCTGGCAGAGCTTAAGGCCATTTCCTCTTGTCCTGTCCCCGTCACTTGGGAGAAGAGCCCAGCTCCCTCCTCTCCACAACCTCCTTTCAGGTAGTTGTAGAGAGCAATGAGGTCTCCTCTCAGCCTCCTCTTCTCCAGGCTAAACACCCCCAGCTCTCTCAGCCGTTCCTCATAAGGTCTGTTCTCCAGCCCCTTCACCAGCTTTGTTGTTCTTCTCTGGAAGGGACCTACAATGATTATTGAGTCCAACTGCCTGACCAGATCAGGACTGACTAAGTTAAAGCATATTATTAAGGATATTGTCCAAATGCCTTTGACAGGCATGGGGCACTGACCACCTCTCTAGGAAGCCTGTTCCAGTGTTTGACCACCCTCTTGGTAAAGAACTCTTTGTTTTAGAAGAAGTATACTCGAACCCAAATGCTATAATGAAAGTGTTCTCTCCTTCCTGGGCTATCAGTACTTTGTAAATCTGGAATCAGTCAGCAAGGAAAAAAACTATCTTCCCTCCTCATCCTTCTCAGGGTGTGTGACTGCCAGCTGCTTCCTGGGACACAAGAGGATCTCAAGAGGAACTGCCCAGTTACTGGGATTTTCCTGGGAGCAGTCCCATGTGGAATGCTCTTTGAAACAAAGAGGTGCAGTTCACATATTACAGCCAACACTGCAGCACGGCAATGATACAGAAAGGTACTTACTTTTTATTTTCACAAAGATAAAGCCTGAATTCCATTTTTATAAACTACAGAAATAAAATTGTAAAAAAAAAATGGCTAGACTACATAACAAACGGATCCTAGCCATTTTTTAGAACAGTAACAATATAGATTGCTGGTTTAAAATATTTCTTGTATATAATTCACAGTCCAAAGCACATAATAAGAAGACCCAACAGCAAAAAAGATGAAAGTGATGCTGTGATAAAAGCTTCTCTAGAAATTGTTACTGTTCAAAGGCTTCTAGAGCAGAGAAAGAAATCAACTTCTTATTTATGAAGTAATTTTACAGCTAAAAATGAACATTTACACTCTAAAATTTCTCACTGACAGACAAATCCAAACAGAACAGCCATAGCTCTGATCAAGACAAGCATCACTTGTGTTGAGGTCTCCCCTCAGCCTCTTTATCTCCAGGCTGAAGAACCTTGGCTCCCTCAGCCTCCTTCACTCCAGAATGAAGAACCCCTGGTCTCTCAGCCTCCTCTCCAGGCTGAAGAACCCCTAGTCCCTCAGCATCCTTCTCTGCAGGCTGAAGATCCCATGTTCCTCAGCCTGGGAATCTCAGCCTCCTTCTCTCCAGGCTGAAGAACCCTGGGTCCCTTAGTATCCTTCTCTCCCAGTTCAAAATCCCTAGGTCTCTCAGCCTCCTTGTCACTAGACTGAAGATCCCCATTCCCTCAGACTCTTTTCCTCCAGGCTGAAGATGCTTGGTACCTCAGCCTCCTTCTCTCCAGGCTGAAGATCCCCTGGTTCCTCAGCATCCTTCTCTGCAGGTTGAATGTCCCTTATCCCTCAGCCTCCTTTGATCCAGGCTGAAGATCCTGGTGACCTCCTTCTCTCCAGACCGCAGACCCAGGTCCCTTAGCATCCCCCTCTCCCAGCTGCAGACCCCGTATCCCTCAGCATCCTTCTCTCCAGGTTGAAGATCCCATGTCCCTCATCCTCTTTTTCTCCAGACTGAAGAAACCCTGATGCCTCAGCCTCCTTCTCTCCAGACTGCAGACCCTGGTCCCTCGTCATCCCCCTCTCCCAGCTGCACACCCTGTGTCCCTCAGCCTCTTTTTCTCCAGTCTGAAGATCCCAGTGCCTCCTTCTCTCCAGACTAAAGAACCCCTGGTCCATCAGCATCCCTCTCTCCAGGCTGCAGATCCCTGGCCCCTCAGCCTCTTTTTCTCCAGGCTGAAGAACCCCTGGTCCCTCAGCATCCTTCTCTCCTGGCTGAAGATTCTGTGTTCCTCAGCCTCTTTCTCTCCAAGCTGAAGATCCTGGGACACTCAGCCTCCTTCTCTCCAGGCTGAAGAACCCTGGGTCCCTTAGTATCCTTCTCTCCCAGTTCAAGATCCCCAGGTCCCTCAGCCTCCTTCTCTCTAGACTGCACACCCTGGTCCTTCGTCATCCCCCTCTCCCAGCTGCAGACCCTGTGTCCCTCAGCCTCTTTTTCTCCAGCCTGAAGACCCCAGTGCCTCCTTCTCTCCAGACTGAAGAACCCCTGGTCCATCAGCCTCCTTCTTCTCTCCAGGCTGCAGACCACTGGCCCCTCAGCCTTTTTTTCTCCAAGCTGAAGATCCTGGGACTCTCGGTCTCCTTCTCTCCAGGCTGAAGAACCCTGGGTCCCTTAGTATCCTTCTCTCCCAGTTCAAGATCCCTAGGTCTCTCAGCCTCCTCGTCACTAGACTGAAGATCCCAGTGCCGCCTTCTCTCCAGGCTGAAGATACCCGGTCCCTCAGCCTCTTTTTCTCCAGGTTGAAGATCCCTGGTCCCTCAGACTCCTTCTCTCTAGACTAAAGATCCCTGGTCCCTCAGACTCCTTCTCTCTAGACTAAAGATCCCTGGTCCCTCAGACTCCTTCTCTCTAGACTGAAGATCCCTGGTCCCTCAGACTCCTTCTCTCTAGACTAAAGATCCCTGGTCCCTCAGACTCCTTCTCTCTAGACTAAAGATCCCTGGTCCCTCAGACTCCTTCTCTCTAGACTAAAGATCCCTGGTCCCTCAGACTCCTTCTCTCTAGACTAAAGATCCCTGGTCCCTCAGACTCCTTCTCTCTAGACTGAAGATCCCTGGTCCCTCAGACTCCTTCTCTCTAGACTAAAGATCCCTGGTCCCTCAGACTCCTTCTCTCTAGACTAAAGATCCCTGGTCCCTCAGACTCCTCTCTAGACTGAAGATCCCTGGCTCCTCAGTCTCTTGTTCTCCATGCTGAAGAACCCTGGTCCCTCAGCCTCCTTTGCTCCTTCACTGAAGATCCCGGTGTCTTATTCTCTCCAGGCTGCATCCCCTTCTCCCGACTGCAGACCCCGTGTCCCTCATGCTCCTTCTCTCCCGGCTGCGACTCCCCGGTCCCTGAGCCCGCTCCTGCCCTGGGTCCCGGCGGTACCTGTCCCGAGGCCGAGGCTGCGGGTGAGCCCTGGCGGCGGCAGCAACAGCAGCAGCAGCAGCAGCAGCAGCAGCGGCGGCTGCATCGTGTCGGGTGAGCGGCCGGCGGGGGCGCTCGGCCCATGGCGCCCAGACCGCCCCAAGGCCGCTTTAAAGGAAGGGGGAGGCTGCCAGCCCCTCCATCTCCGCCCCGGGGCAAGAGGGAAAAGTTGCGAGGATTTCATGGAGCGGTTTGGCTTGGGAAGGAGCGAACCTTACGAGGAGCGGATGAATCATAGAATCACAGAATCTCCAGACTGTAAGAGACCCATCAGATCATAGAGTCCAACCATTCCTTTCAAACACTAAACCGAGTCCCTCAGTGCCTCGTCCACCCATCCCTTAAACACCTCCAGGGAAGGTGAAACAACCCCCTCCCTGGGCAGCCTCTGCCAGTTCCAAGTGACCCTTTCTGTGATATTTTTTTCCTAATGTCCAGCCTGAACCTCCCCTGGTGGAGCTTGAAGCCATTCCCCTTTGTCCTGTCCCCTGTCACTTGGGAGAAGAGACCAGCTCCCTCCTCTATACAACCTCCTTTCAGGTAGTTGTAGAGAATAATGAGGTCTCCTCTCAGCCTCCTCTTCTCCAGGCTACACACCCCCAGCTCTCTCAGCCATTCCTCATAAGGTCTGTTCTCCAGCCCCTTCACCAGCTTCGTGGCTCTTCTCTGGACTCACTCCAGAGCCTCAACATCTTTCTTGTGGTGAGGGGCCCAGAACTGGACACAATATTCAAGGAGCGGCCTCACCAGTGCTGAATACAGAGCGAGAATCACCTACCTGGACCTGCTGGTCACACTGTTTCTGATACAAGCCAAGATGCCATTGGCCTTCTTGGCCACCTGGGCACACTGCTGACTCATGTTCAGTCGGCTGTCGACCAACACCCCCAGGTCCCTCTCCTCCAGGCAGCTTTCCAGCCAGACTTCTCCTGGACTGTAGCTCTGCACAGGGTTGTTGTGCCCCAAGTGCAGGACCCGCCTTTGGCCTTGTTAAACCTCATGCCATTGGTCTCAGGCCAGTGGTCCAGCCTGTTCAGATCCCTTTGGAGCCTCCCAACCCTCCAGCAGATGGAGGAGGCCATGGGGAGACTGTCTACAGTTGTTGGAAAGGAGGGTATAGAGGGGAATGGTCTTTTCTCCCAAGTGACAGGCAATAAGAGGGGATGGGCTCAAGCTGCACCAGGGGTGGTTCAGATCAGACATCAGGAAAAAATTTCATCACCAAAATGGTTCTCAAGCACTGAAACAACTGCCCTGCGAGGTGGTGGCATCACCACTCCTGGAGGGATTTAAGACTCAGGCAGATGAAGCACTTAGGGCTGCCCAAGGCCCTGTCCTTAGTGGTGGACATGTGCTGTCTGGCCCTAGGAGCTCAAAGGTCTTTTCCAACCTAGAAATTCTATGACCTTAGAAGCCATCAAGTTCCAGTGTACTGCAAAGTAAGGGCATGATCCAAACCTCAGAACCCCATGAGCTGAAACACAAACTCAGTCCTCTGCCCCCCACTGGAGTGATTTGATCCAGGTCCACTAACTTCAAGCCTCAAGGCTTAATCTTCAGGGCTGCATTTGCAAAGGGAGAAAAAGCTCATGGTGCAATCCCCGAGGCACAGAGAACTGCTTTACTACTGGTCAAGCCTAACTGAGGGCGTTTTTTCTGCTTCCTGGCATTGCAAATCCTGCCAGTTCCTGCAGGAAGCTGCAGCAAGGTTTAATGCAAAGTTTCTTTAACAAGAAATTGCTTTCCTGCTTGGCAAACCAAACCAAACTCATTTTGTCTACTCCTTGGCATTGCAAATCCTGCCTGTTCCTGTGTGAAGCTGCAGGAAGCTTTAACAGAACACAGTTCAGGGCACAAGTCCGCTAAGATCTCCAGCTGTCTTTCAAAGACACCTTTACCACACCTGCAGTTGGACTGCAGGACCATCCTTTCCCCTTTCATCTCCACAGGGAATAAACTCCGATTTAGAACAGGATCCCACACAGCTTCACAACCCACCCTCAGCACAGTTCCAAGCAGGTATTCTCTCACCTCAGCAAGTATTATCTTGCCTGCAGAGCAGAAGAGGCCATCATCACACGTTCACTAGTCCTGCAGACAAAATCAGGGAAGATGGAACACCTTCAATGCCAAGGAATGCCACAGGAGAAGGTTCAGTAAAGTAAACCAGCTTTTGTCTCCTAGAGGGGGCTGCAGCTCCAAGCATAAGCTTCACTCAGTGCCTACTGCTGCCAAATACTGGATCCAGGTCAGGGTCTGATAGTTCTAGATGCAGTTCTTACACCACCACAGCTGCAGGTGCCCACAGCCATAGCAACTTTTTGATAAATAGAAAACTGAAGAACCTATAACCAATAGCAGGATCATTTTTAAACATGTTGGGGGGTAGGGAAAAGACAGGAAGGAGGTACGTACTTGAATAGATGAAATAATCAACCTGTGTGGTGTAGAAATTTGAAAGTTTAATCCCAGATCCCTTCCAAAGCAGAAAGCTATTTCTTCTCCAGATACATTATCTTCTACCTCTCACTAGACAGAAGGAACAGTAAAAAGTTGTTTGCAGTTTTTTTTTGTTTTGATTGAGGGTTTCTTTTGAAGAACAGGTCTGAAGTTATAGCACTTGTCCAACAACTTGGGATGTTTTCCAATGTAAATCATGTTGTAGTCTTACTAGGGATCTGTCCTACTTTTAATGCCTGAGCTCATTAGATTCGCCCCAAGGGCTGGAAGCCTCCAGCACAATTTTTCCCAGCAACCAAACAATTAAAGGACAACACATTAAACATTAAAGGAAATCCATGTTCTCCACCCACAGAACTTTAAGCTGAAGAACACAGATCCAACCTCTGAATGACCTGTAGGAAGCCAGATTTGACTAAACTGCATGTAGCGTGGGACTACCTGCTGTACGCTGAAGCACTTTAAACTCGAACAAATCACCCAAGACTACTGGTAAACGTTTCTTAAAAGATTTAATTAAGTATCATTTATCACAAAGAAGAAAATACATATAAGATTAGAAGCATGCAACCATCTTCAACATTTCTACTAATCTTTTCTTGCATTCACAGCACATTGTACGACAACTCCTGTGCCACCCTCACTTCTTCCTGAAGAATACTACGTGTTGAGACATAGGATAACCAAAACAAACCACAATAAAGGTAAGATAATGTATGAGAAAAGTGCAAAGTAAAAAAAGTCACGTATATACCACATTCAAAACCCCTCCCCCTCAAAAAAAATCAATAAAGGCAAACTGTCATTTTGCTGTATGATCAGATTGTCTTTATGAACTACTTTACAAAAAAATTAATATAAATTAAGGGCACAATCCTGCAGACACTTATAATTGTAGCTAACTTCGACCATAGGTTGGCTCAGTTGGTATTATTAAAAGCCACAAGTTAGTCACATGCATAAGTTCTTGCAGTATAAGGCCCTAAGGCAATAAAATGTTTAAGAGCATTAAGGAGAACAAAAATTAAAGCAAACAAAATCACTCCCAGATGTGTTTTGCTTAGTAAGTTTATATCAAACGTATTTTAAACAGAACAGTTTGCTCCTAAAGCCCTGAATATTTCTATTACTTAAGCAGTTTTGCAAGATTAAAAGACAAAACCCCCAGGAAGCTGGTACAGATGTTTATTTAACACGAATCGCTTCAGGCAGGTATGTAGGGAGGTGGAGGTTCCTTCTCAGGCATCTTCACTGCCATTTCATAGGTTGGCAGAACATACTAAAGAGGAAAAAAGACATTTTGAAGAGATTAATGCAGAACATTTAGAGGAAAAAAAACAACCCAGAATAAACCTATACGTCCCCAATCAGCAACCAAATCCTCTGTTGCAGGCAAATGTTTCTAAGAAGAACTTGCTGCCGTTTCTAGAGAATTTGTGAGGAAGTGAAAGATGCAGCAGCAGTTCGCTGCCCTGCCAAACCCACCCTATGTCACTCATACCACCCCATCATCTCTTGGTTTTTTAGAGCAGCAAGGAAAGCTTTGACTGATGCAATTAGAAAGCTTCACTCTACTACAAGAAAAACATTCCTAGAATCACTTGGTTGGAAAAGACCTTTGAGATCATTGAGTCCAACCACCCCTCCCCAATCCACAACTGAACCATCCCCGAGAACCTCCTCTGCCTGGCTTTTAAACTCCTCCTGGGTCCACTACTCAAATAAGAGCAAAGCCACCTGCAAACACCAGGAGAAATGTAGTGAAGAAACTCCTTTGTGTTCAAAGAATGAACTCCTGTGCAGAAAAGAGAATGACATATCCAGCTACTGACCAAGTGTATTCTCTTTACTTCCTCCCCAGGAATGAGGTCCACAAGGAGCAGCTCTCCTTTAAGAGCACAATCATAGAATTCTGGAGTGGTTTGGGTTGGAAAGGACCTCAAAGCCCATCCAGTCCCAGCCCCTGACATGGGCAGGAACATCTCCCACTGGATCAGGGGCTCCAAGCCCCATCCAGCCTGGCTTTGAACACCTCCAGGGATGGGGCAGCCACCGCTACACTCTGGACAACCTGGGCCAGGGCCTCCCCACCCTCACAGCAAAACATTTCTCCCTATGATCTGTTCTCAACCTCCCCTCTTTCAGCTCAAAACCATTTCTCTCATCCTATTCCCGCACTCCCTGATCAAGAGCCCCTCCCCAGCTTTCCTGGAGACCCTTTCCGTACTGGAACCTACTCTAAGGTCTCCCCACAGCCTTCTCCTTCTCCAGACTGAACAACCCCAACTCTCTCAGCCTGTCCTCAGAGCAGAGGTGCTCCAGCCCTCACAGTCACATTCAAATGCTTTTCTCTATAAATCCTCATATTTTATGCACTATAAAAATATAACCAACAATAACCCACAGTATCATTAGCAGCTTTAACTTTTTTCATCTTTCCAGTCTTTGTTTAGAAAGCTTGTAAGGACATGGATACGGTGGTTTTCTCCTTCAAAATTAATTTTATGCCAGTTCTTTTTATCTCAAAAAGAAGTTTTACCTGTGGAGGAGCTTCAAAAGCCGGGTACACAGCTATCTCTGGCAAATTTCTGCTGAGAATGTATTTGTAGCAGTTCCATACACAGTTAATAAGATATGCCTGAAAGAAGAGATTTCTCTTTTTAATGGCTGTATGTGCATTAGTTGATTCAGAAATCAGATGCTGGATTACATCCATATGACAAAAAGAAGCATAAATCAACTTGGTTAACACATATCTGAGGAACAGTTGCTATTTCACAGATTTAGTCACGTGCCTCTGCGGATCCTCATTTGCCTTTGCTATCACAGACACTCAGTATGAGCCACACAGGTTTTAGCGAAAGAGTCCACAGATCCATTCAACTAATCTACTACCTGCCACAGTGCTGCTAATCAATTTAATCCTTAACTGGCTCGTGCTTCTGGGGATCTCAGCCCAAACAGGCCAGGAGGAGGAAGACAGGCCACCAGCACAACCCCATTCCCCCCACCCTGAGTTTGCATTCCCATTTGTCAACACTAACTGCTGCAGAAAGACATACTTACGTTCTGATGAGGACTAGATTTTTTTTCTTACTTAAAGTGCGCAATGTAAATCTCTCTGAAGTTTTCATTGGCAAATTAGCACATGGTAATACCTGAGACACTAAATTTCTCAATCAATGCAAAAATATCACCTCCAGTATTTGGCTTCCACTCCCCCCAGACAGACATCCCTCTTGTGGAACGCACAGAGAATTAATAAAACACTTCATTTTTTTTTTTCTTAAATTCAATCCAAATCAAATAAAGGAATATTGTCATGGTCAAGGTATGCGATCAACTCTTTTCTCTAAGATGCTTCACCAACACGAGTTTTTTGTAATTCAAATGAATGCCTCTGTACTTAAACATTCAAAAAGAAAAAATGTGGTCAAAACACCCTCCAGTAGGAAGAAAGATGTAGCTCTGAGTTAACCTATGCATCTCTTCCTTCCAAAACATGCACCTTGGCTAGTCAGGCACAGCGAGAGACTTTACGATTTTTATTTACAAAACTTGTATGCAGTAACTCAATCTTGGTTTGTTACAAGCTTAATTACAAATATTAAATTTATCTCCATGTATGCAAAAAGATGGTATTTGAAGTCTGCATTCCTACTTCCTACTCAGGAGGGGCAGAGCTGCATTAACATGCCCCACTGCATACAAACAAATTAGCTGAAGACACCAGTACACAAAATAGAAGACTTCAGTCATACCGCAATTGACCATTCTCACAATTCTGCTCACAGAAGTTCTTAATTCAGCATTAAGAAGCCAGCTGAGTTCTCAATTCAGCACTGAGGTTTAAATTGAACTGATGGCCCTTTAATATAGATACTCTTGTAATAGATAAGTGTTTAAGCTTTAACTTACCTTTAAAATTATAAATAAGGCAAAGGACACCAGAACAATGAACAAGAGACAGCTGGAGTCCAAGGAAAGAAGATCATCCTTGTAAGGGAAATCCGGCTAGTTAAAAAAAAAAAAGAACAGAGGGAAGGGGAGAATATAAGCACCAAACACTGCACAATCACAGATTTAACAATTATATCCAAGTTTCACAGAAAATTAAGAATTCCTGGGTAAACTAGCTCCCTAGAAAAAACAAAAAGTTACACTTCTCATTAGTTTCTTTTTTATCCTCCCACAAAGCACAGTATTTATCTCGCCTCTGTCCTGCAGGAGCAGATCACTACAGAAAAGTGTTATGTATACAGAAGCCTTATACTGTCCATGTTGTGTCCCCAGTTAAGAGATACCCAGGAAATTTCCTTTTTAAACAGCTGCAGCACAGCATCTGTACTTAGTGTTCGGTACTTGATAACTTTTAATGACTTAGCATTATTACCTCCTATCAGTCCAATCAGTAACACACACATGCACAGAACAGAGTTAAAATATTACTCCCAAACTTCAGAAGAGCCAAAAAAAAGAGCTTCTGCAAATTTCAGACTCTTCTTTCCCTGTCGACAGTGCTAAAATCTCCCTCCAACACCAACCCATTTTTTTATTTCTGTTTTTAAAAGGTTGTCTTAAACAGCTTCTTGAACAGATCTAAACATCAGCCACAAAGAATTTGTGATTCCGTTAACTGATGAATGCACTCCATCCACTGAGTCTTCTCGCACTTAAAACACAGGCAGCACTAATGACAATGTTGTTACAGTCTCCTTAGAGGATATTGTTTCAAAATGAGGAGAGACACATAGAGTCTAAAAAGGAACCTTCAGAATTTCAGATTCCATCCCAAAACACTGCCCCTACCTCATATAAATCCTCACCTATACTCTTCTTTCCCTTCACCAAACAAATAAAGGTCAACACATTTTTAATCTGCAGTAGTGAACCTGCCACAGAATCACATGCTTTAAAAGTTTAGAACATCTTTGTTTCAAGTGCAAATGTAGTAGAGACAGTTTAGACCTACAACTCCCATCACAATTCTTCATTTTCTCTCCCTGGCTCTCCTTTTTAGGGAGCACTGACAACTTCAGCCCTTCCACTTCTGATAAGCTCTTCATCACATAACCACCCTGGCAGTCATCCTCTATGGCTGGTGCAGTCAAAACTCCTTTCTTATGCAC
Organism: Coccyzus lansbergi; assembly: GCA_033558105.1. Classification (NCBI taxonomy): domain Eukaryota; kingdom Metazoa; phylum Chordata; class Aves; order Cuculiformes; family Coccyzidae; genus Coccyzus; species Coccyzus lansbergi. The sequence goes on from JAUMJK010001193.1 coordinate 754,423, forward strand.
AGGAAGGTAACTACAGCTCATCCACTTATCCAATTCAACCAAAGTTTAATTTGAACAAACACTTACCAACTGATCCAGGTAATCCTTGATTCTGGGCAAGTAGGTTAGAGAACTGATGGCAACCAAACAACTGAGCACAAAGTCAAAGAGTTGGTAACAGAAAAATGGGACCAGCCAACCTACACGATGCTAAGAAAAAAAAAAAAGCAGTAGCCTGTAAGGTATCTAATTAAAAATTCAAGCAGCAACTTTAAAACCAGAGACTGTAAATATACTTACAGCAATCGCGCCGTACACCATCATTGCACTGATTGTGAACATAAGGAGGGAGATAGCAAACAGAACACAGGCATTTTCTGCATTAAAAGAAAAACAATAAGCATGAGTCATTTCCTGACGTTGTCACACTGCGGCTGACAGGTACCCAAGCTCTATCCATTCCTATGATCTCTTCTAAACCATTTCATCTGTGTGAACAGGCAGCAGGATTGAGTAACTCTGATCTCTCCTCACAGAAAAAGATCTACTTCAAGAAAGCCAGCAGGCATTTGGAAAAATCCCTCTGCCTGAATACAGCTCAGACATACCAATTAGAAGCCTGACACAGCTTGATGGTAATGCAACATAATGATCCTGATTTGCAATATATGTCAGTGCCAAAAGTATGTGAGCGATTAACACTACAACTGGAAAGAATTATAAGCCAGCACAGTGCCAACCTTTAGACTTTAAAATGGTTTGATTACGTAATTTGGTCATTGGTAGTGGGAGTAGCACTGCTCCGTCAGTAACTCTAAGGAAAACAGGAAATCACTGTGTGGAAGGTATCCCATTATTTATAAGAAAAGGCAGCTGAACAGAAGCCAAATGGTAGCAGAATCCAGGACAGACAAGGAAACCAAATGATAAAAATCCTTCTTGTGCATCACAGTTAGTGATGACAGAAGCACAGCTGCTTTCCAAAGTTAGACTATAGCGGTTCTCCTTCAACAAGCACAGTTTACATTTTTAAACAAAGAGAAAGAAACCCATTTGAGTCTAGAGATGTGGCAAGTTAATGTTTTTAGCAACGCTGAAGCCAAACTGTTGTGGTTCCGGTGCCTGAAGCAGATGATCTGAGAATCTCAACTTTCTACTCTGCAACCGATTTGAAACCGTAAGTTGCAGAAGCACTTTCACACCTAATTCAGAAGATAATATCTACATACAGAGATGGCATCAAGAGGGAGGTCCTCTCATGTCTGAAATGCACTGCATTGATCAGAGAGCCCTAAGTACTCAGCAGCAACCAACCCCACCAAGTGTGGGTTATTTCTGAGGAATTGTTACAATATCCACAGGCACAATCAGATTTGTAGTATCTCTTCACACACACAAAACCCTCTAGCCCATATTCCAATAAGGGTAACAAGAATCATGAAAGCATGTGATAGACACTTTACACTGAAGGGTGGAGAAAGCACCTTTAGAATTATCCCTCGGTCATATAAGCTTAAGGCTACCAAGTACAACATATGCTACAAAACGCATGGTATTTTACAGACACCTGCTGTAATTTTAATTACCTAGATTTTATTAAGTCTTTGGTCCTTGTTCTCCCTCTTATTTCGTTACTAACGAGTATGAGTGACTGACACAAGTCAGAACTGACAGATCTTCAACTTGGGGCATAAACAACTAATTTGAAGACTAAATCAAAACTCCCAAAGTCTGGATTTGCCCTGTACTGCTTATCTTTGCTCCAGACTGGATCTGTCCCTAACTTTTAATGTAATGTAACAGACTGAGATGAGACACACTAAGCGGGCCATATTGAACGTACTCTTGCACATTTGAAAACAAGAAAAACAAAGCATGTGCACAAGTTTACATGTCATACTACAGCGAAGAAACTTGGTCACTACAGACAAAAGTTTGACACTCATTACAGTTGTACATATCATACGCTTAATCTATAACAACAGAGAGGAAAGTCGGTTTAAAACTGCTCATGATGCATTCTGTATACAAAACTACTTAGATTAATATTTTGGCTTCATTCAAGTACCTAGTATCTAAATTCTTCCACTTAGAAAGATGGTATAGTTTTCTTCTTAGTAAATTCATACACAATAGCTGTATCCTCTTTCCTTAATCTATGAGGATGACCAAAAATGAAAAAGAAAAAACACTTTAAAAATAGTTTTCTACTTCTTTTTTGTTTTATTGACACAGCAAGGGATAGCAAATGTTGAAGGAGAAAGTGAATTAGAGATGTTCCACACATACTTCAACAGTCAAAGCATCAGAAGGGCAAGAAATATTTAGAAATCTTACAGTTTAAGATGTTTAAGAGTAATATAAAGTAAAAAAAAAAAAACAAAAACACCACGTTCCATATAAGGAGGCTTTTTTATTATTCTTGTAGAATCATAGAAATCACCAGGTTGGAAGAGACCCACTGGATCATCAAGGCCAACCATAAAGACCTCAATCCCAGAAAAATTAAAGAAACAAGACAACTGTAATTAAAAACCGTATGCATACATTACACACTAGCATAAGGCAAATACACCATGGCACTACATGCTTTTTTTTTCTAATCAAAGAGTTATACACCTACCAGCCACTCTCGCAGAAGCATAGTAATTTCCGATGACTTCATACTGGATATCAACAGTTGGCACTACATTTGGATGAGTCACTTCTACTGTCAACAAGATGCCCATCAGCAAGTTCACCACCTGAGAAAGATCACAGTTACCTAAAGGTTATTTACACTGCTACAGCCATGAACTTTTAAAGACACACTAATAAAATTTTTATTTCAGTTAGAAATAATCCTTTTGCTTTGCCTATGCAGAATTAAAAAAACAACCAAAGAAAAAAAGAACACAACTTAAATTTCAACCTGATTGAAACTATTAAAACACTGGACACTTGATCATTTTCAAGGATCACAAGTAAATAACTTGGCATTTAAGAGGATGGATACGGGTTGTAGGGATTCAAATGACATAGTTGAACTGATGCTGCATGATAAATGCATAGATTTGTGAAATGAAAGAATGGAAACAGTTAAAAGAGTCCAGGACAGAAAAGGTACAGTAATAGACACAATGAGGAACAGTGCTGGGGGCAAGCAGTACAAGGGGATGCGAACACATCACACAGTAAATACGGAGCCTGTGAGACAAAATTTCCACTACAGCTCTAATTTTCAAACACAGCTTGGTTCTTTGTTACTCCCACGTTAGTTTTAATACAAGCTGGGGAAAACCATCTCCTTCCCCTTCCTATGTCAATATTAAAACCTCATTATCAGAAAGGCTACACAAACATAGGTGAAGTTGAAAAAAAGAAATCTCACACAAAGACGAAACAGCAAAAAATGCACACATTCAGCAGTGTAACATGCTTACCAGTCCTCCTCCACACTTACGCTGCTATTAAAGGACTTCTCTTTCCACATTTTGGTATGTACCAGAAATGTTTTCAGTAACACTAAGAGCTTAAAGAGCTAGAAGTACTCAAACCTCTGCAAAACTGCCTTTGCAACATTAATAGCCTATTAAGGATTTACAGGGGCATAGTTTCTGTTATTAATATCTGGAAAGACAGGCCAAAGCAGACAATGCATAACAAAAACGCCATGACAGTATTTCCAAGCTGCAGTCATTTTCCAATCAGTTCATGGTTTAGTGTTTGATAGGAATGGTTGGACTCGATGATCGGGTGGGTCTCTTCCAACCTGGTTGTTCTATGATTCAGCACAGACACCACCACCAGCAGGATCTTTTACAATCCAAAAGAAAAAAAAAAAGCAAACGGAGGTTTGCAGTTTCTCACAACTTCAGAACATTTGCCAGATAAATCTTCTTTTCCTGGCTTGGTTCCAGGAGTCAATTACAGTAATAGGGGCAAATCTACACACAATCACTGAAGTTTTCAGTAAGGAAAAAAGCTTTCAAGCATTTAAAAGGAGTCTCTGACTTATAAACACACAGTTCCTACTGTTATGTGTCCAGGAAACCCCCCTGAAGGGGCCCCTTTTTGAAATGTAAAGGTTTCCTTTGTAGCGGCCCCACTATCACCTTGAAGGCAATTAGCTCAAACTGGGGCTGTTGTCCAGCCAGAAACCATGCGCCAAGAGGAGGAGGATTTCTAGCAGGGAGGACTCACGCAATTTATCTCTGTCCAGGATGTTTGTAAATCTTCCGGCCTTCTAGATAACTGAACTAAGACACCGACGTCAATTTACTACCTAGCTTGTTAAAGTTTGTATGGTAATTGCATGTGCCTGTGTGAGTATAAATATTTCTCAAGAACACCAACTCAGGTGTTGCCAACAACTCAGCCTTATTTTTGGACCCTAACACCTACAAGCTTTTTTTTTTAAATCTAAACCTTAGGAAAGAGAAACAAAACTCAACCAAACCCCTTTTTGGGGTTTGGTTGAGTTTTGTTTCTCTTTCCTAAGATTTAGAGATCTCGTAGTGATAAACCTGCTAATCTTTCTACTCAAAAGGACCCTTCAGTGAAATCAAAGCTGATTGTTTTGTAGGAACACTAACATGCCGCTGTGTATTATGCAAACTTCAGAGGAATTCCAGCTACTTTCAGCCACTTTATCCTCCATTTTATGGCTTGAAACAAAAATACAACAACAAGTAGAGCTGGCAGTAAAAAACTAAGCTTAGACACCAGTATATTTAGTTTTAAAATGCATATATTTTCCCTCCTCATGAGATATTTCCTACAGGGCAAACTCAAGTCCTCACCTGCCACTCGTCCAAAACTTTTATTTTGCTTCACCACTGTTCAAAAGCATAGAATACTATACTCATCACTTCCGTTTCATCCTTCTCTGCTCTGGCTTTCTGCTCTCAATGTACTTGCATGCCTTCTATTTCCTCCTCTCCAAGTGAGCCAGGGATATCACCCTATACTTTTCAAAATAAGTTCCTGCCCTACACTTGTTTTAAAAAGCCTATGAAAAGGTTAAGATCTTTGGCAGTTGAAATGCTGATTTCTACTTCATAAAACACAGGGAGACATGTTCAATCATAGCTAAATAATTTACTGTTTATACACAGTCATAGCTTTAACTGAAAGAGATAAAGTTCAGGATGAAAGACATATTACTTCAATACTGAGTTTCACTGCCATGATAGGCTATCTGCCTCGAGACAGAGTAAGCAGCACTTGAATTAATAAAGTATGAAAGAACTTAAATGCCTGGGAACTTTGAGACTGTGACCCTATATTGTCACTTTCTCAATTTTCCTCCTATCCATGATTCTATTTACCATACAAATGTTCTTAGCAATTTCACTAGATACTGAGCACAGTTGAAAGTATTGGAGTTTTATTTTGTCAACCTGAAATGGCATACAATGAAAACAGGATATCAAGAGCAATTTAAAATCCAATCTATTAGGATCAGTGAGACAGAATAAAAATAATAACTTTAAAAAAATCCCACATAACAACAAACCCAAACCTCTGCCAATTAACATCCTCAAACTTCCAGTACTCTATTACTGCTATTTGTGAATCCTGTTACAGCACCAAGCAACTCATATTCAACATATGGATTTCAATTAAGAGTTATCAGCAACTCCAGATTAGGGGTCCTTTTAAACCCAAACCAGAGCCTGTATTTTAACTGCTTGATAACAGCAACACCAAAGGCTTGTCTCAACTTCATAGTGTGACTACCAGCAAGAGAATGGTTTGGATTGCAAGGCACTATCAGAGCTTGAAAGAATATACTCACCAGAAATAAAATATGCTCACGAATGGTCTACACTGAGGAGTCAGAAAAAAATGTAGCACAGGTCAGTGTAACCTGAAGATTAAAATCACTGCCCTTCAGATATACCCACCAAACCCTGACAAGCCAGCACTCAACGGATAGCGCAGCGTTCTGAGGGAATACTTCAAAATCTTCAAGTACTTCAAGTCCCCATCCTCAGCTTTTTTTGTTAGGAAGTAAAACTAATAATAAAATCAATTACAAAATGCATGTTCAAATTCTTATTCCATAGATGTTTCTGTTAAGACGGAAATACTTCAGTTTTGTATTAGTTCAAGGAGTATACTTTACTCATATAACTGACATCACTGAGCTTAATGGAAGTTTGGTGTAGCTCTATAAAAATTAAAAATCCAATAGTGAGTAAAGTCAGCATCTATTACGAACTGGTAACAGAACTATCAGCTCCCCATATGATCAGAACTCAGAAGACTGGGACTACAACAAGCATGAGCTTTTTAATTAGTGAGCTTTATCTCTACGGTACACATTTAATGCTTAATCATCAAAGTGCTTTCACTCTCCAGAGGCCTGAATGCGAAGGCTACATTTTCCCCAAGCACTCTGAGTGACTAAATGTCTTGGACAGAAACAGGAATTCCTACTTATGATTTGCTTATTTACTTTTACGAGTGCAAAAGAGGGAAACTGCCTTGCCGTACTACACTTTCTCATCTTCCTCTCACTTTTCCAATATTTTTCCTTAAATGTGTTCCTGAAGAAACAAACCAAGATAGAGGGGTTGACTTTTATATTATTATTTTATTGAAAGAATAAAAAATGAAAAAGAACAATTTTAAATAAGTGCTGTCAAGGTTAGACTGAACCGGTTACGCTCTTTCACTTCTGGAAGTGTTGTTCACTGAACAAAAGACTCCAGAGTTCACCCTGACCCTCCTGCTAACCAGTAGCAATTGCAACATTTTGACTCCACTGCTGAAGTTTGCTGCCAGAATGAGAAAGCCACTCCCTCCAAAACAATGCTCTTACTTTTAGACTGTTTATTGAACTCTGATCTGATTTTTGCCAGGGCTGCGCTCACATTTCCCGTTTCTGGAAAGTGTTGCACCCAATAAGAAAGTTTACAGGAAGAAACAAACTTCAAAGCCATGCATTTGCAATTATGGAGCTGGGAATAGGAGGCTTCTTTTTCCTTCGTATACAAAACAGTAGTGGGTGTTGCAGAGTAAACCAAACTATATTAGTCCTGGAACTCAAGTATAAGTCTGCTAGAAATCTTCTTAACTCATCTTTTTGCAAATACAGTTTTATCTACTTATCAAAACCAGTGGTAGAACACAGAGCACAGCTGAAAGACGCAGTTTGATCACACAGCATCAACAACAGACATTTTAGAAGAGAATGTCCTTGCTCTTTCTAGACTCATAGCAGGGCAGCGACAGAACTGTTGTAGTGAGGAGACGAGTTGATTAGATGCACGATTAAAAGCATACAAATAACAAGCAAGGAAAACGTCTAATTGGTTACATAAGAAAAACGCACATTTTAAATAGCTTAAACTCTTATCTTACTGAAACATCTGGTGTAGATTGCTACCAGACTCCATTTTATGTTTGGTATCAAATTCCTTCAGGCTTGCACAGCACGAGAACACAGTGTATCCAGTAAATACAAGCTGACCAAGATTTTCAGGAACACAAAGCTATTGTTGAACTCCCCCACTAAAAAGCTACCTCCCTCACAAGAAAAAAAAAAATCTGAAAGTTCTTACCATTTGTCCCACAGTAACTTCCAAGCATAAACTATTCAATTGCTTTAGAAATACTTATCAGAAGCTAGAGTCTGAAAGGCTGAAGTTAGTGATGTGCTTAAGATGACATACCCTAGGCAGTTTATTTTTCTTTTTAACTTATCTTTGTGCTGACAAACATTAATTTTCACTGACTGAATTGTAGTTTACTTTCAAAAGGGATGAATTATAGCTGAATTTAGATTTAAAGCACTAGGGGAGACCACCTACAACTTCAGGGTAACGCCCCATTTCATCTCAAAGAGCTCTCAGACTTGTGGGATTTATCACCTTTCCCCAGCTGACAGCTGTGAGGGGCTGGATAAACTCTTCAATGTGCAGATTAACAAAGTGTTTGATACAGTTTATAGAAAAACGGAGCTATGAAGTACTTTGCATGCACCCTGATACCTTGAATTCAACTATATTTTTCCCCGAGTCCGTCACAGTTATGAGAGATCAAAGGAACACTTCACTTCGGGCCCCACTCCACCTCTGAAGCCATCAGCTACTTTTCAACATCCATAAGAATTACAGGTATTTGCACAGAAAGGAGGAGGAAGTGCTGCATCCAGGCAATAAGAAGAAACAGCGTGTGAAGCAGAAACTGGAAGCACTGCTGAGCTGTGGCCTGGCAAAGCACATCCCTGCCCACTGCCTCCACCAAGTTCCTGGATTTCTAGATACTCAGACCAACAGGAAACGAAAGTAGGAAAGGTAGCGCATTTGTTTCGTAACAAGGATGAGTGTCTCCTTACTGTTAACAATTTATTATGTACCAAAACCATATCCCTAATCTCCTTCCCTCAGTATAGGGTAAAATTTCTGAAAGTTTTTTTTCAGATTTTTCAGAACAAGTCGGATGTTCCATACTGCAATTGACTTTTCTTTTCTATTTCACATCAACTAATAGCAGAACTCAATGAACACCGAGACATTTTTTCTAATTTCTTTTTTAAAAAGAAATAAATTTTCCCTTCCTAGAGTTTTGTTACACTTCCCATCCCCTATCTTGCTTTTTCTTCCATCCCTCTCTCCTGCCTTTTTAATGTTGCCTGTGCATTTTTTTTTGTCAATCGAAGAACTGAGACCAAAAAAAAAAACCCTCCCCATACTTGCTGAAGATAAACTAGAAACTCTCCAAATTTAAATCCCTATGCTTGTAAAAGCAGTTTCCACGCATGGCTTCTTCATATCGAGATGTAAGAATGCAGAACTCTCTATTTACACAATCTGCTGAATGAGAACACTGGCTTTGGTTACATCTTCAGGAGAAAAGTTATGATGCAATGTTTTTAAACCATTATCATATTTTTCTGCCCACGAGAGTAAGAGGAAGGAAATCAATAAAGAGGAACTAAGTTCTCTCTTGCAGGAACTAAGAGAAGTTACGGCTCCAAGCCTTAACTTGTCCATGCTTGTTTTCATGTTTCTACTCTGGTTGAAAACTAGTTTTTTGATAAATACTAAATCTTTAGTACTTCAGCTTCAGCACCACAGCTCACTCACAGAGAAAAAGCACCCATCAGTCAGGAAGCAAGAGGTGTTTTGGAAACTAAACCTGTTCCTATCAGTTGTCAACCACAGTGTTGAGAAGGCAGAGTACCATGTCCTTCCTTTTTCACAAAGCTCTTCATAAAGAGCACGGCTTCTGCTTGTTGAAGACCCTCACCTTCCTACCAGAGGTTACACATCGCTCAGGAGAACCACATGTTATCATCCTATCCTCCACACATCAGACTCCAGTCTCCTCAAACAAAATCATAGAACGACCTGGACTGGAAAGGACCCAGAAGTATCACCAAGTCCAACTCCTGTCCCTGCACAGGACAACCCCAACACTCACACCAGGTGACTGAGGGCATGGTCCAAATGCTTCTGCAATGCTGTCAGGCTTGGCGTCATGACTGCTTCCCTGGGGAGCTGTTCCAGGGCTCCACCACCCTGAGTGAAGCACCTTTTCCTAACGTCCAACCTAATCCTCCCCTGGCACATCTTCCTGCCATCCCCTCCAGTCCTGCCACTGGTCACCAGAAAGAAGAGATCATTAGCACCTCCTCTTTTACCAAAGATACATTGAGCACCGTTTGAATCTTATTAAAGACCATACACCTCTCATCTAAGAAAATGAAACAGGAATAGCAAGAACCCCTTGGAGGCTGAGCTCAAAATGCTCTGAATTTTCCCCTCATTTTACTTCTCTAACCACAACAAGGGAGGCTGCCATGGGACAAATGGCTTTGGCAAGCCTGAGGAGGACCCCACGAAACTCAGTGTCCCTGCCTGAGCTGCCCCAGGGCACAAAGCACGATGGAAGCTGCCTCCCGAAGGGGAGGAAGAGAAGGAGAGAGGGGAAGGGGGGGAGGAAGAGAAGGAGAGAGGGGAAGGGGGGGAGGAAGAGAAGGAGAGAGGGGAAGGGGGGGAGGAAGAGAAGGAGAGAGGGGAAGGGGGGGAGGAAGAGAAGGAGAGAGGGGAAGGGGGGGAGGAAGAGAAGGAGAGAGGGGAAGGGGGGGAGGAAGAGAAGGAGAGAGGGGAAGGGGGGGAGGAAGAGAAGGAGAGAGGGGAAGAGGGGGAGGAAGAGAAGGAGCGGGGGGAAGGGGGGAAGAGAAGGAGCGAGGGGAAGGGGGGGAAAGAAGAGAGAAGGGAAGGGGGAAAAGGAAGGAGGGAGGGGGAAGGAGGAAGAAGGGAGGGGGGAAAGGAGGAAAAGGGAAGAAGGGAGGGGGAAAGGAGGGAGAAAAAGGAGGAGGGAGAAGGAAGGAGGAAAAAGGAGGAGGAGAAGAGGGAAGGAGGAAAAAGAATGGGGGGGGAGAGGGAAGGAGGAAAAAGGAGAGGAGGAGGAGACCCCGCCGGCCGCCGCCGCCGCTCTCACCATGTACCAGGTGCCCAGGACGATGGTGCCGGTGCGCACATGGCAGCAGCCGCAGCAGCGCGTGCTGTAGAAGCGATCCCGGCCGCGCTTGAACGTCATGGCGGAGGCCGCGCGGCCGCTTCTGCTCCGGCCGTTTCCCCTGAGCCCCGGCCCCGCCCCCTGATGACGTCACAGGCTCGCAGG